>JANAVB010015397.1:6962990-7075490 GCA_029216955.1 Iris pallida | reverse complement strand
GCCCGAACCGCCGCCTCGGGATCCCCTGTCACCCGCCCCGGCTGACTTGCTCGCCGCTCTCCTCCCCCTCTCCGCCATGTGCCCTACCCCTTCTTCCTTCTCCCTCTCCGCCCAGTGCCCTCCCCCTTCTTCCCTCCCCCTCTCCGCCCAGTGCCCTTCTCCCTCCTCGCCGTGGCTTCCCGCCGTAGATTCGATCCCCCCGGTGGTGCCCCCTCCTCCCCTCCCCCTCCGTGGTGTCGATCCCCCCGGGGGTACCCCCTCCTCGCCGAGGCTCCCTGCCGTGGTGTCGATCCCCCCATCCCCTTCTGGTATGCGCTGGGGGTCCCGAGGCCCCTCAGGCCTCTTACTCCTCCCCTCGGGCCCCGCGCCTAGCCATTTTCCCCCTTGGGCTTTGCGCTTGGCTGGCCCGAGCACCTCAGGCAGCGAGCTTTTTGTGTTTTGAATTTTGATCTCCTCCTTATGAGCTGTAGGCCACGTAGGCTGTGTTCTGTGTTGTTTGATTCAATAAAATTTCATTTTCCAAAAATATATATATATACATGGAGAAGGGAGGATAGAGTATACCTCGCTGTTATAGAGGTGTATTCCGATTGAGAGGGCGTACGGGAGGTCGAAACACAGCACAAGATGATGAAGATGGTGGTGAGGGGTGGAGATGATGGTGAGGATGAATAAGATGATGGTAGGGGTGTCGGTTGTGTAGTGAAGAAGATGATGGTGGAGATGATAAATATGTTGGCTGTAATGGAGATGATGGTGTGGATGATGAAGAGGATGAGAAGTTGAAGATAGAAAATGAGATGGGGGTGATGGTGTCGGCTGTAGCAATGGTGATGAGGAAGATGATGGTGATGGTGGTGAAGATGAAGTAATGAAGATGATGGTGAGGATGAGTGATGGGTGCTGTCGGCCAAGGCTTGGAGAGGGGCTACTGATAGAAAGAAAAATGAGGAATGAGTATGTATGTTAGAAAGAAAAGGGGGTGTATAGTCGGCTATGAGGGGTTTCCTAGGAGGAGAGAGAAAGAGAGAGTGACATGGTATAAGCTTTTTGAAAAGGTAGGTTTGTGTTGTTGTGTGGTGATTCGCCAATAGGTTAGTATGTCATAGGAAACTTTCTCCAAGGATCTTTGTGCATGGCCAAAAGAGGGTAATTAGCATGAAGGGGGTTTGAATGGATTTAATTAGAGGATCTTTTCCTAAATTGGGATTAGGAGTTGGTCATTTGGGATTAGGGTGTATAGTGTTGGGTATTGGTGTTTTGTGGGGATGTATTGGTGTTGTATGGGTAGGTATTGATAAGAAGGATGACATGGTGCTTGGGTGTTGAGTCTAATTGAGTCGGTTCGGGTCACAATTGATCTTGGTAAATTAAATGGCTTAAATTAGTCATTTATAATCACAGGAAAATAAGTAGCATGCGGGGGCTAAAATGAATAGGACACAAGTGGCATGTGTGTAATAGGCTTAATGTGGGTTCTGTCTATATCTTGGGTTGACAAGTTTGGGTCGAAATGGTGTCCCCAATTGAATCGAAAATAAATGTGACTCCGTGGGGTGAATCAAGATTGGGTCTTGTATCAGAAAAGTTGTACGATAAAAATAAAGCATAAGATGGTGTGTCTGAGTGAGACACGAAGGTCTTGGGTGTAGAGTGTCTCGACTAGATCTTGCATGTAAAGTTAGTTTTAAGAAAATGACTAGTCTTGTGCTTCTAATTTGAAAGTCACGATAACGTGTATATGATAATCAAAAATAAAAGTAGAAAATCATTAATAATTTAGAAGTTTAAATATGATCATATTAAATTCCTAATTAATCTAGATAATTCTAATTAAATTTTCAGAGGGCTTACAGTACAAGTATTCTAAAATGCCATATAAATATTAATAATACCTATATTGTACGTATAACAAATATTTAGAAAATATTTATAGATCCCTAAAATTAGATATAAAATATTTGCGTATACATAAAATATGTCTACATGGCGTGTTTGCACACATAACATCTCTACATGGGCTTAGGTTGGGTTCTGGTTATGTCCAGCTACATCCGTACAACCGGGTCTCCTAAAAGTCCTAATCTTAATAAATAACTAATTAAATCATTTATAGGGGTCAAGTCATAACTTTGACTAGTTTTTCTAATTGGGACACTGCTATGGATAGGCTTTCCCTAGCATAGCTAATACACTAGTCAAAGCACATGACTATACTCCGTGCCTTGATTTCTAGTCATCTTGCACTCCAAATCTTAGCCATGACCAAGACCATCTATAATAATGATTGGTTAATTAAAATAATTATAAAATTCAAAAATTACTATTTAAATTAAATAAATAATAAAAATAAATTCAAAAAATTCAGGGGTGTTACACACATGTATAGTGAAGAATGGGTATGGCTGCCTAGGTACAACAGCAGGCAAGGGCTAGGTAGCAATAGTTTGTGTGTGTGTGAGTGCTTGTGTGTGTTTGTGTGAGGGTTACCTAGGGGATATATCTAGGTAATAAGAGCCTGGGTATATATGAAATTGGGTATCTTGGTAAACCATGATATATATTTTTTTTTTCAAAACCTCCTAATTTTATTCATATCAAGGTGTAAAATGCCGAAGCCTTTACAAGTAAGCACAAAAAAGATAGAAAAAAGACGAAAAAATAAGGCAGCCACCCGCTGCGAGAACTAGAAGAGCAAGGACTGCCAGATGTCCTTAAGGTTGTGTTTATAGTGTCTGCTAACTTTGTGAGTCTGTCAGAGAACCTCCCGGATGAGCTAATTGGATGAGTATTGGTGTCCCTCATATCTGAATTTGTTGCAATTCTTCCATATAACCCACGTGATGGCGGCTGCAACGATCTGGTGGCCGTGCGAGACGTTACTCCAATTGGTAAGAAGATCATTTAAGCTCCCACCTACCTAGTCCTACTTGCAACACTAAGACAGATTGTTCTAAGCCCTAGAAGACAAGTATCCGGAGTGGAAATGTGGTCAACAGTTTTCGTTTGTCTCGTCGTGCAGCAATGGCACGCAGAAGCTAAACTGAATTCGATGGTGCTGGAAGCGTCGTCGGTGGGGAGATTCTTATGAAATGCTTTCCATATTAAAAAGGACCATTTTTTTGGGATACAAGACTGCCAGAAAGAAGCAATGATGGGGGAAGGCGCTCTAATACCGCGGGCAACATTTCTAGCCGATGCTACCGAGAAGTGTCCGATGGTCAAAATAGACCACTGCAGAGCGTCAGGAACCATTCTGATCTTCATTCCAATGTTACAAAGTAAAGCAGCTGCCTCGTCCCCAATCCAATAACGAACCCTATTCCAGTTCCAGTTGCCTGAGGAATCCCACATGTCGCTGATCAAACTATTCGGAGGGGGGGGCACCCGGGCACTGTAAGAGAAGATCTTTTCCTGACCAACGTTCGAAGAACAGAGATGATTCGCCTGATCCCAACCGAAGTCGGATAAAAGGTTCAGCAAGGCTCCTCCCATACAGTTTGCGATGTCAGGATGCGGAGGATCTGTAGTTGGAATCAGCATTGGGCGGATGAATATGTTTAAAATATCTGGCCTTCATGAACCATGCCCAGACATTCTGGCTCACTCGAAGCTTCCACCACAACTTCATTGAGAAAGCATCTACGATATGCGACAGCCTGCAAAGACCAAGACCTCCCTCATCGGTAGGTCTAGCCATGGAGTCCCAGGTAGCCCAATGGTGCTTGTTATTGTCTTCGCTGTGACCCCATAAGAAGTTGGTGAAGATGTTTTCGATGGTAGTGAGGACCTTCTTAGGGGGGAGCAGGAGGCTAAGGTGTATATGGGGATGGAGGAGAGGACGTGCTGAATCAGAATTATTTTTTTGCTAGGCGATAAAGTTGCGTTATGCCAACCCTCAAGTTTTTTTTCCTGATTTTACCTACTAGCCCTTCAAAGATGCCCGCGTTGGTTCTGCCGTACACCAACGGGCACCCCAAGAAGTGGAAAGGTGGGTACCCAACAATAAAGGAAGTGATGTTGGTAAGAGTGGCGGAGTGGTCTCTGTTGGTGTTGTGGAGGACGTAGATGATACTCTTGCTGGGGTTGATACGCTGTCCAGAGCATATGGCATATCTCTGTAGCGTGTTGTGGACCACTTCCATATCCCCGACGTCTTAGAGGAGAGTATGAGGATATCGTCAGCATACGCCAGATAAGTTATGATCGGACAGCCGTAGTGGTGTGGAAGTGCTAGAAATACAGGGAGCCCACCATTTTGTTCAAATTTTTACTCAGAGCTTCAGCGGCGATGATGAAGATGGTGGACGATAAAGGGTCTCCCTGTCTGACATCGTGGCTAGATTTAAAGAAACCCTGAGCTTGGTCGTTAATAACCGTGGGGAACCAAGAGTTACTGATCGATCTCCAAATGATGTTGGTCGAGGTTTCTGAGAACCCGAAAGCCTTGAAAACCCAAATCATGAATTGCCTATCCAGCCTATCATATGCCTTCTCCATGTCTAGTTTGATAGTAATATTTCTGCCCCTAGATGGCAATTTCATGCAAGTTATCATTTCTGGGCCAACAATATGTTGTCTAAGATGTTCCTACCGCGGACAAAGCTACTCTGCTCTTCAAAAATAATCCTAGGAAGGATCTCGATCATGCGATTGGCTATGATCATAGAGATGATTTTGTTGGTGTAGGTGCATAGGCTTATAGGGCGGAAGTCTTTGAAGGTCTCTAGGTTTTCTTGTTTTTGGATAAGAATCAGGTTAGCGTAGGAAATCGATATGGGATACCTGACTCCTTGAAAAAAAAGTGGTAACCGCCTCGTGGATATCCGACTTGATGATGTCCCAGCATGATCTAGAGAAAATGCCAGTGAAGCCATCTAGTCCGGGGGTGCTGTGCTCGTCAATGGCCCAAACGGCATCTTTGACCTCAAGTTCTGAAGGAAGGAGCTCCAACTGAATGTTGTCTCTGTCGTCAATCAGTCGAGCAATCTCCGTAAGGAATTCTTCGTCTCTGGTGATGGCTTCTTTGGTAAACAACTAGGAATGGAAATTAGCCACGACCGATTGGATACCACGTTGATCTTTGATAATATGCCAGTTCACGTCAGCTATCTGGTGGAGGTTGAGCTGTTGTCTACGCCCCTTGACACAAGAGTGGAAGTAGCTGGATTTTTTGTCTCCCTCACTGTCCCAGGTCAGTCAAGCTTTTTGTTTCCAGAATTCAGTCTCGACTTTCAGTCTGAATTTAAGCATAGCTCTGGTAAGATTCAGGGAGGCACGAACCGCGGAAGATCTATCAATGGCGAAGAGAGCTTCAGCATGGGTCACGTCATCCTCAGCTATAAAAACAGCCTAAACAATGTCCCCAAAGGTTTCCTTACTCCATACGGTAAGGGCACTCCTAGTCGCTTTAAGTTTGTTCACGACATGGACCAAAGGATCTAGGGTGTCAGCACCGTGCTAGGCGTTATCAACTGTAGGACTGTTGAGCACCTCTAGAGGGGGGGTGAATAGAGTGAGTGCGAGTGCAGCAAAAAATAATCACTAATTTTAAAAAATTAACAGATAACTATGACAGTAAATAAGAGAAAGTAAATTAATATAGCAAGAGATAGAGAGATCAAACTCAGTGACACAATGATGTATACTGGTATCCCTCTGAGAGAACTAATCCAATATCGAGTACTCTTGTTCGATGTTAATCCACTAAGGCACAAGCTAATTGAGAGCTTGCAGTCTCTTACAACACCGTGCTTGGTGACAAGTGCATGACCAACTTCACAACACCGTGCTTGGTGACGAACGTACGACCGACTCCACAACAAAGATAATTTCTGTACTTTGAACAACCACATTACAACTCTTGAGAACCAAAGGACTCTAGATCAGAATAGATATTACTGGCTTTTGGCTAAGAGAAGTGTTGGTGTGATATAAAAACTTTTGATCAGGTGAAAACACTTATTGAATAGAGAAGAGAAGATGAAGAATGAATGGGTGAGTTGGAATGAAAAATTCTCTTCTATTTATAGGTATTTTCTAGGACCGAACTCGGGCAGAGTTCTGACAGAGTTCTGATGCAAAGATTTTGCATAGGAACGTTGCATGCAGATTTGGAGGCAACAAATATTTGAATTTAAACAGATCGAACTTGGGCCGAACTCGGTTTGAGTTCAGTCTAGGAAAAATGTTAAACATTTGTAAAATGTTGTTGCAGAATGGAATAAAACTTTTTGGTAGATGGAATAAGGATAGGTAGGCTATATAGAAAAGTGGACTAAGATTAACCTGAGCCAGTATTACCCAGTTGATCTTACAATTTATATCCTAGACTCAATAAAGATAAAATACAAAATAAATTATAAAGTGACTTAGACTAGATTCCAATGAAAGTAAGCTTCAGACTGATGATTTACGTGCTTGATGATGCAGTAGTACGCTTGTTGATATTGATTTCACAAGTCCTGAAATGGTTAGCAGCAGTTCGTATATTTTGTGTATTGACTTAAGTTTATGTCGATTATTAAAATCGGGTATGACCATGGAATGGGCCAACAATCTCTCCCATTTTGATAATTGACAAACTTGAGTCTATACCAAAATATATCTAAAATAGAAAAATAAAATTACCTGAAGAAATGGTGGTTTTTGTAGTCTTTCTTTGATTGTTGATTGTTGATTTTGGTATTGTGCTCTTTCTCCCCCTTTGTCAATAAAAAAATGGTTTTGGCTCCTCCGTAAGGTGTGAAGCCAACAATGTTCATCAAATAGACAAAGTAATACTAGAGATAACCAAATAACAAAAGTTCCACAAAGTGCATAACAAAAATAATGAGTACTGAAAATATATCTAAAATATCATGTATAATAGAAAGATACAACCATCATCATCACAAAGTGCTAATAAATGTCTAACTGTGAAGTTTAGACAAAAAAAACTACATCATAGATCATCATCTATCAGCCCTATCCATAATCCACCAGCTCAAGTCCACATCACATCGGAGTGTCATCACCGCCAGGAGCATCCGAAAGAAAATATGCAGCAGTAGGATCGAAGTTAGGGAATGTCGTCTCATCTTCGAACCTGGGTCCAGGAAAGCTGGGATGAGGAAGTATAATAACTGGATGTGATGGGTCAAGGAAGAGACTCCAGTGAATATTAGCAATACCGTTCCACAACACCTGAGCGTGGGTGATATGGCGGAACTCGGAGTCAAGATAGCTCTGATGACATTGCACAGAAAGGACAACAAAATCATCGAAGCGCTGATAGAAGCCAGGGTCAAAACCCGGAGCAGGGGCTGGAGCATCAACATCAGGAGGAGGAGCCTCGGGGTCAGCATCTGGAATAGGCTCAGCACCAGGAGGCAGAGGAGAAGTAGGGTATAATCTTGACCTACTCAGCTCTATGGCTGTGAAAGAATAAGAATAGGTTTGAAGATCGATTTCAAACCTTCGAAAGATAGAGGCCAAATGCATGGATATACGAGGTTGCGTCCTGCATTTCTGCAGTTCAGCATCCAAGCCATCATGGTCTTGGGAACAGAAAAAGAAATGCCAAAGTGAATGCGATACATGGCGGATAATTCCAAGAAGGTAATCTCATCAGAGGATCCCTTCTTTGGAAGAAGAACAGAGAATACAAACCGATAAAGTTCATAGAAGTTTTGGTTGAGATTTTTGGAGTAGACTCTTCTAGGAACAGGTTTGGGATGGCACAGAAGTTCTTTGAAGGAATCGAGAGTGACACCTTCAGGGAATTTGATGTGATGGATATCCACTAATGCTTCACCTATATCCGGAACATGGAAGTATTCACTGATGTCGGTGGCGTTGAATTCTAGTTCTTGCCCAGCAATGCAAGAATAGCAATTTCTGTTAGGTTTTACTTGGAGGTTACAGTAAAACATACGGACAACATTATCATAAATATTCTCAGCTACTTCAAAAAAGTCTTGGAAGTCGAGACGGTCGAATATGGGAGCATATTCAGAAAATATAGTAAAGTTTACACGTTCTCCAGCACAAATTCTACGACCAGAAAAGGATTCAAACCAAAGGTCCGAAAATTCCTTGTTAGGAAAGAGACCGGAATCAAAATCATCGGATCCTATGGGTCTAGCTGGACTAAAGACATTAGTGGGGACGTAGTCAGAAGAGGAAGATCCTGTATGTGAGGAATCAACCTTTCTCTTCTGGCTCTTGGGTGCCATAGATGAGAGGAAGGGGATAATGGAGTACCTTAGAAAGGAGGAAGAAGAAGGAGAAGAACAGCCCACATAAACTCCTGAGAAGCTTGAGAGGAAGGAGGAGGAAGAGCTCTTGGGAGTAAAGTAGAGTAATTCTTGGTTTGGTGGTGAGAAAAAGTGGAAAGAAGAAGGGGTATAAATAGGGCTAGGGCCGGTTGTTCGGTTCTGGAATCTGAACAGCGCCGACTGAACTCGGTCCAAACTCGATCCGAACTTGGTCAGAGTTCGATCCGAGTTCGGCTGCTTGTATTTCCAATACCATAAATGCAATATTTGTTTTAAAATTTGAGTTTATGACTGTTGACTTCTTCATTTAATAACTTATATTACTTTGGGTTAGCTGTAGGGGCCGAATTCCAGCTAGCGGTAGTCCGAAGACTAGTATACCGTATCGCTTCAGGCTATTTACACCGGTATGACGGAAGGACCCTTTCGGCTTGTACCCAAAATAATTTTTATTAAATAAATTATGAAGTTTCGAGTCATAAAAATAAATTTAATAAACATACTACACTATGAATCTGAAAATTCAAATATGCCGAGCTCTCGCCTTATAATGTTAAATCGGTCTTCAGCCAGTGATTTTGTGAAAATGTCTGCTAGTTAATGATATGTGTCAATAAACTCTAGGCAGATATCCTCGTGTTGTTGGTGATCACATATCTTCTAGGGTTTGCTTCATCCACAAAATTTGAGCACAACAACGTCCTGCGGCGATATACTCAGCCTCAGTAGTTGATAATGCTACAAAATTTTGTTTTTTGCTAAACCATGAGAATAAGGCCTTTCCTAGGAAATGACACTTACCGTTGGTACTTTTACGGTCTACTTTGCATCCTGTAAAATCCGTATCCGAGTAACCTATCAGGTCAAAGGATTTGGTTTTAGGATACCACAAGCCGACTGTAGAAGTTCCCTTAAGGTATTGGAAGATACGCTTAATGGCACTTAGGTGTGATTCCTTAGGATTTGCCTGGTATCGTGCACAGATGCAAACACTGAACATAATATCAGGACGACTAGCAGTTAAATATAATAAGCTACCAATCATACCTCGATACTTACGCTAGTCGACAGGTTTGCCACTTTTATCAGTGTCAAGCTTTATAGATGTAGCCATTGGAGTTCCGATAGGATTTACATTATCGAAGCCGAACTTTTTCAGTATGTCCTTCGTATACTTGACTTGATTGATGAATGTTTCCTTTGAGTGTTGTTTGATCTGGAGTCCTAGGAAGAAGTTCAGCTCTCCCATCATACTCATCTCAAATTCACTCTGTATACACTTAGCAAACTCTTGACAAACTTTTTCATTAATAGAACCAAATATAATGTCATCAACGTATATTTGCACAAGAAGAATGTCATCATCTAAGGATTTGATAAACAAAGTTGTATCAACTCTTCATTTTGAAAAACCATTATCAAGTAAGAAGGCACTTAGGCGTTCATACCAAGCACGAGGTGCCTGTTTGAGTTCATAGAGTGCTTTCTTAAGCTTGAAGACGTGATCAGGTTTTTAAAAATCTTCAAAGCCAGGGGGTTGTTTCACAAAAACTTCTTCTTTTAGAAATCCGTTCAAAAATACACTTTTCACGTCTGTAGTGCCCCGAAATTCGTGATACGTATTTTATACGTGATCGTATTTCTGACCAGTATTTTTTTTATTTATTATTTTTCTTGACCAGTTAAGTTGTGGTATATTTCATACTTAGCATTGTAGTTTAATTGTCATTTATCATTCCTGGATTAATTCTGATTAATGGAGCTTGGTTTTATTTGGATAGGAATTGGTTTGGTTTGGTTTATTATGCATTGGACCATCTTAGCTAACCTCCACCCTCAACACAACTTATCCTCCCCCATTAAAATCCCCACCTAACACTCTCTCTCCTCATTATTTTTCCTCCATTAATTCTTCTTCTTCTTCCTCCACACAACTCTCCAACCCATTAGGCAAGTGCACCTTGCCACCTTATGAGAACCACTTTTTATTTGTCCATTAGCTAGATTAGGCCATGGAGATCAACATTAGAACTTGATATTTTGTGATTTGGAGTTTCCATTGTTCTAGATCTAGGTTTTAACTATTTTTGGATTTACATAGTTTTGATCTATTTTGGTTGGATTTTTGTGGGTTTTGATACTTCCATGTGGAAGAGAATTCAATTTTACTCAAGTTAGACCTTTGAAAATCTAGATTTGGCTTTGATTTGACAAAGATATGAGAATTTGAATTTTTGGTGTTCTTGGTGTTCTTCTCGGCCTGGAGTAGCAGCCTGCAGCCTGCGCTCTTTAGCGCAGTGCTGGATTGCGCATCCCCCTCGGCCAGCGCTCTTTAGCGCAACGCCGACCGCGCAGCTTGCCCCTTGGCGAACTGCGCTCAACCCGACTGCACATGGATTCATGCGCAGTCTGTCCATGCGCAGTCTATTCATGCGCAGTCTGCTCATGCGCAGTCTGCTCATGCGTAATCTGCTCCTGTGCAGTCCACTTCTGCGCAATCCATCTCATGCGCAATCTGACCCTGCGCCATCCATTCCTGCGCAACCTGATCTTGCGCAGTCCATACTCTGCGCAGTCTACCCTTGCGCAATCCTCCCTTGCGCAATCCAATCAATGCACAAGGCAGCCCCTGTACCTTTGGTCCATGCGCAATGACCCATTGTGCAGTACATCCCCTTTGCCCTTTAACCCTGTGCCCTTTGACCCCATGCGCAGTCTACCCCTGCGCAGTTGGTACCCTGCGCAGCTCACCCTGCGCACTTGGCACCCTGCGCAGTACATACCCTGCACAACCTACTTGTCTATGATTAATTTGTTTATTTCTTGAGCTTGGCTCTTCTATAGCCCTGTATATTAATATTTTATTAGATATTTTACGCCCATTTTATATCCTTACGTCTTTTGTCATGAACTTGATTTTACTTAATATATTGGAATGACTATTGTACATGGCACGGTATGACAAGGAACTAGCATAACATGACAGTGACCCGTAATGGTGCACTCCTGACATGACCAACCTGACTTGATAGTGGCCCGTCGTGGCGCACTCCTGACAAGTATCCTGACATGAATTATCTTGATAACTTGATAGTGGCCCGTGGCGGCGCACTCCTGACTTGACATGACTTGATAACTTAGCTTGACCTGTCTTGACACCGTGGGTGTTCCTGCTTGCTTGTGCAATCCACTCGTATTGTCTTGCATCATGTCTAGGACGTGACTCCCTGGTTCCCACGGTCAGGGATTCATACTGAATCTGGCTAGGTTAATGACTAGATTGATCAATTAGTTCATAGAGAATTTCCCAGTTACCTGTTGCCCCTTTGGTCCCGGCCTTATATATATATACATGGGATTTGTTGCTATCCGTCGAGATGAGCGCACTTCCAGCCCGCCGTCGAGCGTGGTACCTTAGGACACATGTATCTTACTACAGTGTGTCTGCTATATCATGCTATCTTTTCCTTTTCTTGCTGGGAGCATTCAGGTAGTAACAAACAGGTAACCGGACTTGGAATTCTTATTACATCTTGTTAGTAATCAGGTCTGTGATAACCCTAGTTAGTTAAAGTAGTAAGCCGTAGTACTTGCTTGGCCGTGATTGATATAATGGAGTCTAGTCCCTCTTGTCCTGTCCTGATCCTGTGTAAGGTCATGACATGACATGATTACTCGTGCTTTACCTTAATCATGTTTAATTGCAAGTCTTGAATTCGCGTATTTTATCTTGCCGATAAATGGTGGAAGAAACCAAGTTCCGTTCAGACGAAGGGTTACAACCCCGGTCCTTGTTTGGTTTACGGGTTGTAACCTGGCTATCTGAATAGTCCCATGGTCATCTCATCGTATATCATCCTGTCATGCCTTCCCATATGTTCTGTCTTTTATCGATTCTGTACAAGATTTGTCTTTTATATCTAACTATCATGCCTTTTTCTTAAATTACTGTCTCTTATTATGTAATTATATTATTGTGCTGATTGCTGGCTTTTGTTCTTATTTCGTGGCCTCCTTTGTGGCACTTGCTCTTTCTGGGGTCTGACCCAGCTGGTTTTGTATGGCCAGATACCGGAGCAGCAGCAAAGGATCTACCTGCTTTCCAGCCCGATGGTGAACACTAGACGGAACCCGGGCAACGAGTGGGTTTTCTCTTTTTGTTTCTCCCACTGTATTGTTAACTGATATTCTTTTGAGGCGTTTAGCCGACGAGCACTTGTTAGCTCGATGCACTTTACTTTCTGTCCGCCTACGGGCTGTAATCATGATTGGCAACTCGAGGTTGATCATGTATGACTTAACTCTTGCTAGTCCATACATTTTGTACGACTAGCTTCATGATCATCTGGATATGTAATGTTTGGGATGCCTTACAATTGTATATTTGGTGGTCTGATATCTTGTTACTATCATTACTTGTTGAGATTGTGATAATAGCTTGATTTGACCCTAAGAGACTGATGGTTTGTAGCGTACCCTCACATAGCTAGACAGCCGTGACCGTATAGCGGGATGGTTGCCGTTCCGTTATACGTAGCTGGCTGTGCACGTCCCCGTTCTTCAGTATTCTGGTTCTGGGGCGTAACACGGTTTAAGTGGTGGCCCATGCAGGTCTTGTCAATCAAGAAATGTGAGGGTTTACCGGATAGATGTCTCAATCTGTACTCGCCTTTGATCTCCACTCGTAATTCTTATCTCCTTGGATTCCTGACTTGATAACATGCTTGCATCATTGTTCTATCCTGGTCCTTCCTTAATATTCCCGATGTCATTGCTTCAGTGGCATCATTCCTATTGATCAGCCAGAAGGAGTTCGATCGGCAGACCAGCAACAGCAAGAAGATCAAGATCAGTCCTCAGCAGCCGCCTCCCGAGCCATACCTCCTGGAGAACCAGTGCCCCCAGTCCAGCCAGTTCAGCCAGCAGGATCAGAGGATGGGGCCTTGATAGGGCTCATCCGTGAGTTGATTGCATCTCAGGATCGTCGAGGTGATGCCTTGCAGCAAGCAGTACAAGAAGCTCTGAACAGAAGTGGTCCTCGAGGGAACAGTGCGATCAACAATTTCAAGCGCCTGAACCCTCCCTTCTTCGACGGCAGCGAGGATGCTATTGCTGCAGATGCCTGGCTACAGGACATTGAAGTGATCTTAGAGGCAGCCAGGACCCCTGAAGCAGAGAAGGTGGCGGTGGTGCGCCTGCAGTTACTGGATCTAGCCCGGAGCTGGTGGGCTATGCAAGCAGCAAGTTTGGGTACGCCTGTCATGTGGGCGGTATTCAGTGATATATTCCAGACCAAGTACTTCGACGCAGTGGCTAGATATGACCTGCAGACCAGGTTTAGTAATCTCAGGCAGATGAGCAGGACGGTCGACGGATATGCGGCCGAGTTTTCAAGGTTGAGTCGGTTTGCTCCCACCTTGGTGGCAACCGAGCTAGACAGAGCACAGCAATTCCAGCAGGGGCTCCACTTGGAAATCATATTGGCAGTCGAGCAGTTCGAGCACACAACTTTTGATGCCGTCTTGCGAGCAGCGAGGAGGCATGAGTACACTTCCCGAAGGATAACGGACCGGACCGGAGATCGGAAGCGATCTCACGACCAGATGAACCAATCGTCAGCACCGGCCCCAGTAGCTAGGGCCTTGACCATTGGAGCTACGAGGACAGATTCGGTTACCTCCTTACGACATTCTGCCCTGACCTATCCCCAGCAGCAGAAGCAGAAGCAGTCTTTCGCAATGGGCTGCACTCATTACGGGAAGCCAGGGCACGTTGTTTCTGAATGTCGTAGAGCACAGGGGTTGTGCTTGGCTTGTGGAGCACCGGACCACATGATAGGATCTTGCCCGTTCAGAAACAGATCATCGTCGACAGTAACTAGTCCCTCGGTTATGGGACCAGCACCAGCACCAGAACCAGCTCCAGTTCACCAACCACAGCAGCTCCCGTTCCCGGGTCCATTGCCGACTCAGGCCCAGGCCTTCCAGCAGCAGAGGCCTCAGCAGTTCGCTCTGGCCCAGGCCCAGATCCAGAATCGACCGAGAGGTATATGTGTCCTCTTATCTTGCTTTTCTACCGTCGTTATGAGGGCACATGTCATGTTCCATGTGTCCTAACTACAACGGTATATCCCGGACCCGAGCCATGTCCTAGATCATTCGAAAACGGTTATTGGTACCAACCTTTTCGTATGAGAAGAGGCCCGTGTCCCTGTTTGACCAAAGAGAGAGACCTCAAGCGCAAGACTATCAGTTAAGTCCATGTTGCTTGAGTTCGTCGCTCCTTGAAGAGTCAAACGTGGGAGTGTGAGGACGATATCCGATCACGTTATCCCAATCGGTTTGGCTCGTGAGGTGTAATGTCTTCCTTATGCCTTGTATTTCGATTCCTTGCTTGCATGTATGATTGTATGATTGATTGGTAGCATAGATTGCTTGCGATAGTATAGCTGTCCCGACATCTCTAGCCTCTTGATTAAATTCCGAGGACGGAATTATTTTAAGGTGGGTAGGATGTAGTGCCCCGAAATTCGTGATACGTATTTTATACGTGATCGTATTTCTGACCAGTATTTTTTTTATTTATTATTTTTCTTGACCAGTTAAGTTGTGGTATATTTCATACTTAGCATTGTAGTTTAATTGTCATTTATCATTCCTGGATTAATTCTGATTAATGGAGCTTGGTTTTATTTGGATAGGAATTGGTTTGGTTTGGTTTATTATGCATTGGACCATCTTAGCTAACCTCCACCCTCAACACAACTTATCCTCCCCCATTAAAATCCCCACCTAACACTCTCTCTCCTCATTATTTTTCCTCCATTAATTCTTCTTCTTCTTCCTCCACACAACTCTCCAACCCATTAGGCAAGTGCACCTTGCCACCTTATGAGAACCACTTTTTATTTGTCCATTAGCTAGATTAGGCCATGGAGATCAACATTAGAACTTGATATTTTGTGATTTGGAGTTTCCATTGTTCTAGATCTAGGTTTTAACTATTTTGGATTTACATAGTTTTGATCTATTTTGGTTGGATTTTTGTGGGTTTTGATACTTCCATGTGGAAGAGAATTCAATTTTACTCAAGTTAGACCTTTGAAAATCTAGATTTGGCTTTGATTTGACAAAGATATGAGAATTTGAATTTTTGATGTTCTTGGTGTTCTTCTCGGCCTGGAGTAGCAGCCTGCAGCCTGCGCTCTTTAGCGCAGTGCTGGATTGCGCATCCCCCTCGGCCAGCGCTCTTTAGCGCAACGCCGACCGCGCAGCTTGCCCCTTGGCGAACTGCGCTCAACCCGACTGCGCATGGATTCATGCGCAGTCTGTCCATGCGCAGTCTACTCATGCGCAGTCTGCTCATGCGCAGTCTGCTCATGCGTAATCTGCTCCTGTGCAGTCCACTTCTGCGCAATCCATCTCATGCGCAATCTGACCCTGCGCCATCCATTCCTGCGCAACCTGATCTTGCGCAGTCCATACTCTGCGCAGTCTACCCTTGCGCAATCCTCCCTTGCGCAATCCAATCAATGCACAAGGCAGCCCCTGTACCCTTGGTCCATGCGCAATGACCCATTGTGCAGTACATCCCCTTTGCCCTTTAACCCTGTGCCCTTTGACCCCATGCGCAGTCTACCCCTGCGCAGTTGGTACCCTGCGCAGCTCACCCTGCGCACTTGGCACCCTGCGCAGTACATACCCTGCACAACCTACTTGTCTATGATTAATTTGTTTATTTCTTGAGCTTGGCTCTTCTATAGCCCTGTATATTGATATTTTATTAGATATTTTACGCCTATTTTATATCCTTACGCCTTTTGTCATGAACTTGATTTTACTTAATATGTTGGAATGACTATTGTACATGGCACGGTATGACAAGGAACTAGCATAACATGACAGTGACCCGTAATGGTGCACTCCTGACATGACCAACCTGACTTGATAGTGGCCCGTCGTGGCGCACTCCTGACAAGTATCCTGACATGAATTATCTTGATAACTTGATAGTGGCCCGTGGCGGCGCACTCCTGACTTGACATGACTTGATAACTTAGCTTGACCTGTCTTGACACCGTGGGTGTTCCTGCTTGCTTGTGCAATCCACTTGTATTGTCTTGCATCATGTCTAGGACGTGACTCCCTGGTTCCCACGGTCAGGGATTCATACTGAATCTGGCTAGGTTAATGACTAGATTGATCAATTAGTTCATGGAGAATTTTCCAGTTACCTGTTGCCCCTTTGGTCCCGGCCTTATATATATACATGGGATTTGTTGCTATCCGTCGAGATGAGCGCACTTCCAGCCCGCCGTCGAGCGTGGTACCTTAGGACACATGTATCTTACTACAGTGTGTCTGCTATATCATGCTATCTTTTCCTTTTCTTGCTGGGAGCATTCAGGTAGTAACAAACAGGTAACCGGACTTGGAATTCTTATTGCATCTTGTTAGTAATCAGGTCTGTGATAACCCTAGTTAGTTAAAGTAGTAAGCCGTAGTACTTGCTTGGCCGTGATTGATTGAATGGAGTCTAGTCCCTCTTGTCCTGTCCTGATCCTGTGCAAGGTCATGACATGACATGATTACTCGTGCTTTACCTTAATCATGTTTAATTGCAAGTCTTGAATTCGCGTATTTTATCTTGCCGATAAATGGTGGGAGAAACCAAGTTCCGTTCAGACGAAGGGTTACAACCCCGGTCCTTGTTTGGTTTACGGGTTGTAACCTGGCTATCTGAATAGTCCCATGGTCATCTCATCGTATATCATCCTGTCATGCCTTCCCATATGTTCTGTCTTTTATCGATTCTGTACAAGATTTGTCTTTTATATCTAACTATCATGCCTTTTTCTTAAATTACTGTCTCTTATTATGTAATTATATTATTGTGCTGATTGCTGGCTTTTGTTCTTATTTCGTGGCCTCCTTTGTGGCACTTGCTCTTTCTGGGGTCTGACCCAGCTGGTTTTGTATGGCCAGATACCGGAGCAGCAGCAAAGGATCTACCTGCTTTCCAGCCCGATGGTGAACACTAGACGGAACCCGGGCAACGAGTGGGTTTTCTCTTTTTGTTTCTCCCACTGTATTGTTAACTGATATTCTTTTGAGGCGTTTAGCCGACGAGCACTTGTTAGCTCGATGCACTTTACTTTCTGTCTGCCTACGGGCTGTAATCATGATTGGCAACTCGAGGTTGATCATGTATGACTTAACTCTTGCTAGTCCATACATTTTGTACGACTAGCTTCATGATCATCTGGATATGTAATGTTTGGGACGCCTTACAATTGTATATTTGGTGGTCTGATATCTTGTTACTATCATTACTTGTTGAGATTGTGATAATAGCTTGATTTGACCCTAAGAGACTGATGGTTTGTAGCGTACCCTCACATAGCTAGACAGCCGTGACCGTATAGCGGGATGGTTGCCGTTCCGTTATACGTAGCTGGCTGTGCACGTCCCCGTTCTTCAGTATTCTGGTTCTGGGGCGTGACACGGTTTAAGTGGTGGCCCATGCAGGTCTTGTCAATCAAGAAATGTGAGGGTTTACCGGATAGATGTCTCAATCTGTACTCGCCTTTGATCTCCACTCGTAATTCTTATCTCCTTGGATTCCTGACTTGATAACATGCTTGCATCATTGTTCTATCCTGGTCCTTCCTTAATATTCCCGATGTCATTGCTTCAGTGGCATCATTCCTGTTGATCAGCCAGAAGGAGTTCGATCGGTAGACCAGCAACAGCAAGAAGATCAAGATCAGTCCTCAGCAGCCGCCTCCCGAGCCATACCTCCTGGAGAACCAGTGCCCCCAGTCCAGCCAGTTCAGCCAGCAGGATCAGAGGATGGGGCCTTGATAGGGCTCATCCGTGAGTTGATTGCATCTCAGGATCGTCGAGGTGATGCCTTGCAACAAGCAGTACAAGAAGCTCTGAACAGAAGTGGTCCTCGAGGGAACAGTGCGGTCAACAATTTCAAGCGCCTGAACCCTCCCTTCTTCGACGGCAGCGAGGATGCTATTGCTGCAGATGCCTGGCTACAGGACATTGAAGTGATCTTAGAGGCAGCCAGGACCCCTGAAGCAGAGAAGGTGGCGGTGGTGCGCCTGCAGTTACTGGATCTAGCCCGCAGCTGGTGGGCTATGCAAGCAGCAAGTTTGGGTACGCCTGTCATGTGGGCGGTATTCAGTGATATGTTCCAGACCAAGTACTTCGACGCAGTGGCTAGATATGACCTGCAGACCAGGTTTAGTAATCTCAGGCAGATGAGCAGGACGGTCGACGGATATGCGGCCGAGTTTTCAAGGTTGAGTCGGTTTGCTCCCACCTTGGTGGCAACCGAGCTAGACAGAGCACAGCAATTCCAGCAGGGGCTCCACTTGGAAATCATATTGGCAGTCGAGCAGTTCGAGCACACAACTTTTGATGCCGTCTTGCGAGCAGCGAGGAGGCATGAGTACACTTCCCGAAGGATAACGGACCGGACCGGAGATCGGAAGCGGTCTCACGACCAGATGAACCAATCGTCAGCACCGGCCCCAGCAGCTAGGGCCTTGACCATTGGAGCTACGAGGACAGATTCGGTTACCTCCTTACGGCATTCTGCCCTGACCTATCCCCAGCAGCAGAAGCAGAAGCAGTCTTCCGCAATGGGCTGCACTCATTGCGGGAAGCCAGGGCACGTTGTTTCTGAATGTCGTAGAGCACAGGGGTTGTGCTTGGCTTGTGGAGTACCGGACCACATGATAGGATCTTGCCCGTTCAGAAACAGATCATCGTCGACAGTAACTAGTCCCTCGGTTATGGGACCAGCACCAGCACCAGAACCAGCTCCAGTTCACCAACCACAGCAGCTCCCGTTCCCGGGTCCATTGCCGACTCAGGCCCAGGCCTTCCAGTAGCAGAGGCCTCAGCAGTTCGCCCTGGCCCAGGCCCAGATCCAGAATCGACCGAGAGGTATATGTGTCCTCTCATCTTGCTTTTCTACCGTCGTTATGAGGGCACATGTCATGTTCCATGTGTCCTAACTACAACGGTATATCCCGGACCCGAGCCATGTCCTAGATCATTCGAAAACGGTTATTGGTACCAACCTTTTCGTATGAGGAGAGGCCCGTGTCCCTGTTTGACCAAAGAGAGAGACCTCAAGCGCAAGACTATCAGTTAAGTCCATGTTGCTTGAGTTCGTCGCTCCTTGAAGAGTCAAACGTGGGAGTGTGAGGACGATATCCGATCACGTTATCCCAATCGGTTTGGCTCGTGAGGTGTAATGTCTTCCTTATGCCTTGTATTTCGATTCCTTGCTTGCATGTATGATTGTATGATTGATTGGTAGCATAGATTGCTTGCGATAGTATAGCTGTCCCGACATCTCTAGCCTCTTGATTAAATTCCGAGGACGGAATTATTTTAAGGTGGGTAGGATGTAGTGCCCCGAAATTCGTGATACGTATTTTATACGTGATCGTATTTCTGACCAGTATTTTTTTTATTTATTATTTTTCTTGACCAGTTAAGTTGTGGTATATTTCATACTTAGCATTGTAGTTTAATTGTCATTTATCATTCCTGGATTAATTCTGATTAATGGAGCTTGGTTTTATTTGGATAGGAATTGGTTTGGTTTGGTTTATTATGCATTGGACCATCTTAGCTAACCTCCACCCTCAACACAACTTATCCTCCCCCATTAAAATCCCCACCTAACACTCTCTCTCCTCATTATTTTTCCTCCATTAATTCTTCTTCTTCTTCCTCCACACAACTCTCCAACCCATTAGGCAAGTGCACCTTGCCACCTTATGAGAACCACTTTTTATTTGTCCATTAGCTAGATTAGGCCATGGAGATCAATATTAGAACTTGATATTTTGTGATTTGGAGTTTCCATTGTTCTAGATCTAGGTTTTAACTATTTTTGGATTTACATAGTTTTGATCTATTTTGGTTGGATTTTTGTGGGTTTTGATACTTCCATGTGGAAGAGAATTCAATTTTACTCAAGTTAGACCTTTGAAAATCTAGATTTGGCTTTGATTTGACAAAGATATGAGAATTTGAATTTTTGATGTTCTTGGTGTTCTTCTCGGCCTGGAGTAGCAGCCTGCAGCCTGCGCTCTTTAGCGCAGTGCTGGATTGCGCATCCCCCTCGGCCAGCGCTCTTTAGCGCAACGCCGACCGCGCAGCTTGCCCCTTGGCGAACTGCGCTCAACCCGACTGCGCATGGATTCATGCGCAGTCTACTCATGCGCAGTCTGCTCATGCGCAGTCTGCTCATGCGTAATCTGCTCCTGTGCAGTCCACTTCTGCGCAATCCATTTCATGCGCAATCTGACCCTGCGCCATCCATTCCTGCGCAACCTGATCTTGCGCAGTCCATACTCTGCGCAGTCTACCCTTGCGCAATCCTCCCTTGCGCAATCCAATCAATGCACAAGGCAGCCCCTGTACCCTTGGTCCATGCGCAATGACCCATTGTGCAGTACATCCCCTTTGCCCTTTAACCCTGTGCCCTTTGACCCCATGCGCAGTCTACCCCTGCGCAGTTGGTACCCTGCGCAGCTCACCCTGCGCACTTGGCACCCTGCGCAGTACATACCCTGCACAACCTACTTGTCTATGATTAATTTGTTTATTTCTTGAGCTTGGCTCTTCTATAGCCCTGTATATTGATATTTTATTAGATATTTTACGCCCATTTTATATCCTTACGCCTTTTGTCATGAACTTGATTTTACTTAATATGTTGGAATGACTATTGTACATGGCACGGTATGACAAGGAACTAGCATAACATGACAGTGACCCGTAATGGTGCACTCCTGACATGACCAACCTGACTTGATAGTGGCCCGTCGTGGCGCACTCCTGACAAGTATCCTGACATGAATTATCTTGATAACTTGATAGTGGCCCGTGGCGGCGCACTCCTGACTTGACATGACTTGATAACTTAGCTTGACCTGTCTTGACACCGTGGGTGTTCCTGCTTGCTTGTGCAATCCACTCGTATTGTCTTGCATCATGTCTAGGACGTGACTCCCTGGTTCCCACGGTCAGGGATTCATACTGAATCTGGCTAGGTTAATGACTAGATTGATCAATTAGTTCATGGAGAATTTCCCAGTTACCTGTTGCCCCTTTGGTCCCGGCCTTATATATATATACATGGGATTTGTTGCTATCCGTCGAGATGAGCGCACTTCCAGCCCGCCGTCGAGCGTGGTACCTTAGGACACATGTATCTTACTACAGTGTGTCTGCTATATCATGCTATCTTTCCTTTTCTTGCTGGGAGCATTCAGGTAGTAACAAACAGGTAACCGGACTTGGAATTCTTATTGCATCTTGTTAGTAATCAGGTCTGTGATAACCCTAGTTAGTTAAAGTAGTAAGCCGTAGTACTTGCTTGGCCGTGATTGATTGAATGGAGTCTAGTCCCTCTTGTCCTGTCCTGATCCTGTGCAAGGTCATGACATGACATGATTACTCGTGCTTTACCTTAATCATGTTTAATTGCAAGTCTTGAATTCGCGTATTTTATCTTGCCGATAAATGGTGGGAGAAACCAAGTTCCGTTCAGACGAAGGGTTACAACCCCGGTCCTTGTTTGGTTTACGGGTTGTAACCTGGCTATCTGAATAGTCCCATGGTCATCTCATCGTATATCATCCTGTCATGCCTTCCCATATGTTCTGTCTTTTATCGATTCTGTACAAGATTTGTCTTTTATATCTAACTATCATGCCTTTTTCTTAAATTACTGTCTCTTATTATGTAATTATATTATTGTGCTGATTGCTGGCTTTTGTTCTTATTTCGTGGCCTCCTTTGTGGCACTTGCTCTTTCTGGGGTCTGACCCAGCTGGTTTTGTATGGCCAGATACCGGAGCAGCAGCAAAGGATCTACCTGCTTTCCAGCCCGATGGTGAACACTAGACGGAACCCGGGCAACGAGTGGGTTTTCTCTTTTTGTTTCTCCCACTGTATTGTTAACTGATATTCTTTTGAGGCGTTTAGCCGACGAGCACTTGTTAGCTCGATGCACTTTACTTTCTGTCTGCCTACGGGCTGTAATCATGATTGGCAACTCGAGGTTGATCATGTATGACTTAACTCTTGCTAGTCCTTACATTTTGTACGACTAGCTTCATGATCATCTGGATATGTAATGTTTGGGACGCCTTACAATTGTATATTTGGTGGTCTGATATCTTGTTACTATCATTACTTGTTGAGATTGTGATAATAGCTTGATTTGACCCTAAGAGACTGATGGTTTGTAGCGTACCCTCACATAGCTAGACAGCCGTGACCGTATAGCGGGATGGTTGCCGTTCCGTTATACGTAGCTGGCTGTGCACGTCCCCGTTCTTCAGTATTCTGGTTCTGGGGCGTGACAACGTCCATTTGAAATAATTTAAAATCATTAAAACATGCAAATACACAAAATATGCGGATAGCTTGTAGTCTAGCAACATGAGCATATGTTTCGTCATAATCAATACCTTCTTCTTGATTATAATCTTGTGCCACTAGACGTGCTTTCTTGCGTAGAACTTGTCCATCTTCACTAAGTTTATTTCGGAACACCCATTTGGTACCAATTATCGATTGATCAATAGGTTTAGGAACGAGTTCCCAAACTTGGTTTCTCTCAAATTGATTTAGTTCCTCTTGCATGGCATTAATCCAAAACTCATCAGTAAAGGCATCTTCTATATTCTTAGGTTCTATTTGAGAAATGAAAGCCACATTTGCTGCTATTTCAGAATCTCTAAGAGAGGAGCGTGTACTTACACCTTTGATACATCACCTATGATGAGTGTCTCTGGATGATCTGGTAAGAACTTCAATGATTCAAATTTATGAGCCAGATCTTCCACAGGACTCTTATCGAATTTTGCTTGTACACCTTCATCATCACTGTCGCTAGATCTGTGACTATTGAGCTCATCAAAAGTAACGTTAATAGATTCTTCAACAATCATAGACCTTTTATTGAAAATTCTATATCCCTTACTCTTAGCAGCATATCCGAGAAATATTCTTTTATCTGCTTTAGAGTCGAACTTACCCAAGTTGTCCTTGGTGTTCAGGATAAAACAACGACATCCAAAAACTTTGAGATAAGAAATGTTTGGAATCCTTCCAAACCAATGTTTATACGATGTTTTCTTCGAGATAGGCCGAATTAACACCCTATTTAAAACATGACAGGCTATACTAACAGCTTCTGTCCAAAAATATTTAGAAAGATTATGCTGATTCAACATGACTCTAGCCATCTCGCTTAGAGTACGGTTCTTTTGCTCTATAACACCATTCTGTTGAGGAGTTCTAGGACAAGAAAATTCGTGGTAGTACCCACTATCATCACAAAACTTTTTGAAATCAGTATTTACGAATTCGCCACCATGATCACTTCGGATATGAGTAATCATGAAGCCTTTTTCGTTTTGTACCTTTTTTGCAAAATAACTTAAATTCAAAAATAGCATCACTTTTGTTTAATAAAAAATAAACCCAAGTAAAATAAGAGAAATTATCAACAATAATAAAAGCGTAGAGCTTATAGCCAAGACTAGCGACTCTACTAGGACCAAATAAATTCATATGTATCAACTGCAAAGGTCTAGAAGTACTTACAGTGTTGATGAATTTAAATGTAGACCTATGTGCTTTGTTCTTTTTACAGTCAGCACATACCATATCTCTCTTGAATGGAATCTCGGGGAGTCCTTTCACCAACTTCTTAGTGCTCAGTCGTGAGATAGTGTCCATATTTGCATACCCTAGTCTCATATGCCATAGAGAACTTTCATCTAAATTAGCTACTAGGCATCTTCCTGCATTATTAGACTCTCCAAAAAGAAAACATAAATATTGTCTTCTCTAATCCCTTCATATATGGGATTACCAGATGACATATCATATATGGTACATTTGTCTTTTACAAAGTTGATACCATAATCATTATCAACCAAATGACTTATGCTTAGTAGATTATGTTTCAATTATGTAACTAGACAAATGTCTTTTATTATAGGATAAAGAGATATACCAACAGTGCCATTGCCAATGATATCACCTCTAAGATTATTTCTGAAGGAGACGTATCCTTCTTTCTTCATCGATAGCATAGCGAACAAAGATGCATCACCAGTCATGTGTCGTGAACATTTGCTATCGAGGATCCCCTTACTTTTAGCATGAGAGGGTTGAGGGTCCACCTACAAAACAAGTAGATGAATCCTTTGGTACCCATTTACTGAAGGGTCCATATTGATTAGTCTTAGGTCTCCAAAATCAAGTACGATTGTCAACAAGTTTCCTTGCTAAACAATACTGTGATATGTGTCCATGAGTACCGCAATATGTGTAAGTGAGTTTAGAAACAGTGGTAGTTGAAATTGTGTTGACATGCTTATTTGGTTTCTTTGAAAACCTATAAGTGAAAGCATGGTGATAATCGTGTTTCTTTCGTGCTTTCTGAGTTTTAGTCCTCTTAGGTATATGCTTAGCATTAGGACTAAACTTAGGCTGTGTTACAGGTATTTTCTGTTTGTCTAACTTGATTTCTAACTTTTTAGAAACCGCAATAGACTCTTCATATTTAGCAGTCATATCTGAGAGTATTTGTTCTATGACTAAGTGCTTCTTCTTCTTCTCTATGTCATTTAACTCTTGTATTTTAACATAGTCTCTTTCTTTCTTATCAACTTTGAGGATAGCCTCATGATAGTCTACTTTGAGTTTGGCTATCTCTTCCGTGTTACCAGTAGTAGACGTCTCTTTAATATCTTCAATAAGACTGGACAGTCTAGCTATCTCGGTTGTGTATGCCTTAATCTTTTTTCAAGATTGCTTATACTTGTCAAGCATATTTCTGTGTTCTTCAAGTAGTTCGCTAAACGCATTTTCTAATTCATCGAAAGAAAAGTCATCATACAAAGGGTTTGAGGATACCTTATCAAAAGCCATAAGACAGACATTGGCATTTCTACAGGGTCTGTCTTCTTCCTCTGTATCACTGGCATCACTTTCATGCCAGATACTTGTGTTAGCATACTTTCGACTGGTTGTTGCTTTTCTGCTTGATCTTGATCTATCGTATGGACTGCTTTTCTTCGAAGTTGGACAGTCCTTCTTCATGTGCCCTGATTTCTTACATCCAAAGCATATTGTTTCATCTTCATTGTTTTCTTGGATATATCTCTTCCTTCTGTTTGATTTCTCAAACTTTAGGAATTTTTTGAAGTTCTTCACAAGTAGGGCTTGTTCATCACCACTTGATGATTCTTCCTTAGAATCATTGCATGTACATTTTCTAGCTCGAGCTTTAAAGGCGATAGACTTTTCTTTTGGGGTTGCTTCTTCAAACTCTTGCAGATCAAGCTCATGGGTCATGAGTTTGCCCATCAGTGTTTTCGGAGACATGGTAGTACGATCGTTTCCTTCAATAATTGTTGTTGCCTTCGGGTTCCAGTTCTTGGTTAGTGCCCATAGCACTTTTCTGATCTTCTCATGATTACTGTAATCTTTACCAAGAGATTGCAAAGGATTAGTAATATCAAGGAAACGTATGAACATCTGTGTAATTGACTCACCGGATTTTATTTTAAAAGATTCATACTCCTGTGTCAGTCTACTGATTTTGGATTCTTTCACTTGGGAAGTACCTTCATGAGTTACCTCAAGAAGTTTCCAAATCTCGTGAGACGTTTTACAGGTTGAAACTCTGTTGAATTCCATTTTGTCAATTGCACAGAACAGTGTGTTGATGGCATGAGCATCTAGACTAACTTTTGCTTTTTCAGCCTCTGTATATTTGTCATGAGGCTTGTCTACAAGCTGGCCATCAACTACTGTAGGTGTCGATTTCTTATAACCATCAACAACTATAGACCAAAGATCAAAGTCAAGAGACTTTAAAAAGAAAGTCATCCGTGTTTTCCAGTAGGTATAATTTGTACCATCAAATAGTGGGGGTCTATTTGTGGATTGCCCTTTACCGTTGAATATTGATTTCACGACTGCCATATATACTATCTGAGATTTTGTTATATTAGAATATAGCCTGCTCTGATACTAATTGTAGGACCGTTGAACACCTCTAGAGGGGGATAAATAGAGTGAGTGCAAGTGCAGTAGAAAATAATCACCAATTTTAAAAAATTAACAGATAACTATGGCAGTAAATAAGAGATAGTAAATAAATATAGCAAGAGATAGAGAGATCAAACTCAGTGACACAGCGATGTATACTGGTATCCATCTGAGAGGACTAATCCAGTCTCGAGTACTCTTGTTCGATGTTAATCCACTAAGGCATAAGCTAATTGAGAGCTTGCAGTCTCTTACAACACCGTGCTTGGTGATAAGTACACGACCAACTTCACAACACCGTGCTTGGTGACGAGCGCATGACCGGCTCCACAACAGAGATAATTTTTGTACTTTGAACAACCTCTTTACAACTCTTAAGAACCAAAAGACTCTAGATCGAAATAGATATTACTGGCTTTTGGCTAAGAGAAGTGTATGTGTGATATGAAAACTTTTGATCGGGTGAAAACACTTATTGAATAGAGAAGAGAAGATGAAGAATGAATGAGTGAGTTGGAATAAAAAATTCTCTTCTATTTATAGGTGTTTTCTAGGATCGAACTCGGGCAGAGTTCTGACAGAGTTCTGATGCAAAGATTTCGCATAGGAACGTTGCATGCAGATTTGGAGGCAACAAATATTTGAATTTAAACAGACCGAACTCGGGCAGAGTTCGGACCGAACTCTGGCCGAACTCGGTTTGAGTTCTATCTAGGAAAAATGTTAAACATTTGTAAAACGTTGTTGCAGAATGGAATAGAACTTTTTGGTAGATGGAATAAGGATAGGTAGGCTGTATAGAAAAGTGGACTAAGATTAACCTGAGCCAGTATTACCCAGTTGATCTTACAATTTATATCCTAGACTCAATAAAGAAAATACAAAATAAATTATAAAATGACTTAGACTAGATTCCAATGAAAGTAAGCTTCAGACTGATGATTTACGTACTTGATGATGCAGTAGTACGCTTGTTGATATTGATTTCATAAGTCCTGAAATGGTTAGCAAATGTTCGTATATTTTGTGTATTGACTTAAGTTCATGTCGATTATTAAAATCGGATGTGACCATGGAATTGGGCAACATCAACTATGTTTCTGAACTATGGGTGGTGGATCCAAAAGTCGAGGAAGCAGAAATTTTTCTTGATCTGGTTTGATTTGCTATAGATTTCGATGAAGAGAGGGGAGTAATCCAACTCGATTGCGTTGAGGTGTGACAGAGTGGAGATGATCTCCAAATTGGACCACTTCGAATTAATGAGGGCACGGTCAAGGCGAGAGTACTACTATCATGCGTCTTCTTGTATGTTATACCAGGTGAAGGCGCTACCGTGGAACTGAAGGGGAGACAAGTGAGCGCTAAAAATAAAGCCGATGAAGTCGTGGATGGCCGACGGAGGAGGGGGACGACCTTTCGATTTTTTCTCTCTGCAAGTCACAGCGTTGAAATCACCTACACAAAGCCAGGGAAGATGGCTATGGTTGAGTTGGGTATTCGTAAGATCCTCCTATAATTGTCTATATTCTGGGATGCCACAGCTGTCGTGGACGACAGATAAGAGGGAACAGGTATGGAGCAAGGGATGTTCAATCCAGCACGAGAGGGCCTGAGTCGAGTCGTGGATGATGCCAAACTTCACGTCGGCCGCAAACATGATCCAAATATCGTGTCAGCTGGCAAAAGTAGAGGGGAAGCCTAACTGCAACTGAATGGACCTGATTTTTTTGGGAGAATTTTAGGTTTAATAATTACTAAGATATCGATTCTGTGAATCTTCTTGTGGCTGTTTAATCTTATCAAGGTGGGTTTGTTGGTAAGGCCTCTAACATTCTAAGAAAGGATGTTAAGCATTAGGATTATTCGTAGGAGTGGGTTTGTTGAGTTTTGCTGCCGATCGAGTGATGATGGCCGATGACTCTTTATTTCTTTTCTTGTTGGATTTTTTGATGGAGGCTATATCCTTTCCGATGGACAGACTTTGGATATCCTAGTCCTTGGTCATAGATTCATCTGTTGGATGCATGTAGATCTCTTTCTCTATTTTTACTAGAGCTCCAAAGAAGCTATTCTTATTGGTGAAACTGGCATTGTTGGCCTGACTCATCCTACTCACAGGGCCTTGACCTAAATTGGCCAAAGTTTCTGCCGGTATGCCTGCCTTGCAGATTGAAGGGTATGCCGATTCCAGGTTTCCTGGTAGACTCTAATGCTTGATCTAGAGGATTCCTTGTGAGGGAAGGATCCGTGTCCTCTATTTGTTCCTCCTCTACGACGTTGTTGCTGCTAGTATTCTCGACGGCTGCTTCTAGGACTTTATGTTTGCTGTTAGGGCAGTCTGATTCCAGGGAAATTTCTTGGATCTCAAAAGCTAGGGTGTCGAATTTGTTGGATAGGCTAAGGGCAGGTTCTTTGAATGACACAATTGCTCTATTTTGAGGGGCGAGGTTCTGAGGTGTGGATTTTTCCTCATTATTTTTTATTCTATTATGGGAGTTAGGAAGAGGGAGGATAGAGGATTTGTTGCTAGTACTGATCGATAGATGTGGATCAGCCTTGTGAGTCGATTTCTTCTTCAGTTCAGGGTGGGCACGAAAGCAGTGTTCAATGAGGTGACCTCTCATATAACAGTGGGCACAAAATATGATATTGTTGTCATATATGATATGCTGGGTATGCATCTTATTGTCGAGAGCTATTTATATGTGATTGGGGGGTCTTGCTCAAGTCGAGCTCTATACAAATTTTAGCATAATTAGTTTTGGAGAGGTTATGCGTTTCTTCTGCCAGCGCCACAAACGTGCTAAAGGAGTTGGCGATATGCTTTAGTGCTGCAGGGATGAAGCAAATGAGAGGTAGGTTTGGAAGGGTCACCCACGTTGAAACGACCGCAGAGTCAATGTTGGTGTTGAAATCCGCAGACCATCTGACAATTTTCATAGGATGATTGTCTATCCGACCTGAGCCTCTGGACCAGACTTAAGTATGATCTATTTTGGAGAAAAGGTGCAGGAGGATGTGTTTTGGGTCTAGCGGGGCCACCCTGTATGCCGTGATAAGACCCCAGCTGGCGATCGTCTCCTGAACCCGGAGCAGCTTCGGGCAGCCTGTAGAGAATTTGAGAACGAAGGTGTACAGGAAGGTCATCAATAATGACGATAACTTTGAGTCGGAGAATGGCACCGTGATGAGCTGGGATCCAGACGGGGAAGGGGGTTCTAGCTCCTATAATACGACATCAAGGAGCGCCGGTTGAGGGGGGCTATCTTGTCTGGGCACAATTTATCTGCGAAAGAAGCCGTAGGGGGTGGAGGGATGCGTGGCACAATACGGGCGAACGATTGCGGGTCTTGGGAGCGACCGTGACGAACAGAGTGGGGGGAAGTGATCCACTTCGGGAGCGGGTGACAGCCTCAGAGGTGCGCCGAGCGGCAAGCTGGGAAGCGAGGGTACACCAGGTTGTATGGAAGGAGAGGCACCCTGAGGAGCCAATGCATGGGAAGACACAAGTGTAGGTGGTGCTAGGTTAGGGTGCACCACGGGGAACAACGCCAGCAGATCTGTACCCATAATAGGATGCACAACGGGGATGTCCATAAGGCCCATAGGTGGCACAAGCACGCTAGCTGGGTGGGAGAGTGGGAGTGCGGCTGGCCAAGAGGCCAGGTTACGCACGTTAGCAGGAATGGGATGGGAAGAAGGTGCAGCACCAGGATTGCGCATGGAGGGAGTGGGGGTTGATGCTACACCTTGTTATATAGGCTGATAAGAGGGAGCGATGGCGCCATTCCTGGGTGGCATCGTCTGGGATGATGGCGTAACACCGAGAACACACGGGCAGAGGTAGGTGCCACCAGAGGTGCACGCTACGGAGGTCGCGCCCTGTGCGTAAAGCACGATGGTGGGGAACGAACGGGAGTTATTGGGAATCAAATTTGAATTTGAATTTAAACGAACAATAGAGAGGGGAAAGGAGAGGAAGGAACTAGTGGGCACTCCTCCCAATAAGAGAGTAGCTGCGATGGGCAACGAGGGAAAATAAGGAGATCCTTGGCGGGGTCCGGACGACGGAGGATGGGCGAACGAAGAGGCCAAGATAGTGGGGTGGCGACCGCAGGGGGTCCCACGCCCATCAGAACCAGTTGATCCGAGGTGATCCTTGGCGGGATCCTAGACGACGGTGGCCAAATGGAGCTGCCCGAGGAGGCCACGCTCCCTGGAGGGTGCCGATTCATTTACGGCGAACCGAGTACCTAGCACACAGATGACCGCGGCTGAGGGGTTGTGAGCTTCGACATGAGAGAGGGAGAAAGGGGGGTGGCAGAGAAGAGCCGGAAGGGTCCATCGTGTCCATGGGTACGCCGACCACGAGGGCGGACCTGAGCGGGGGACTGAATGGGCTCAAGCAACCGCCTTCGCGGGGAGAGCCCCATCTGATCGCCAAGAAGCTCTCGAGCGCTCCATTGTAAATTATGAATATCCTTATAAACTATTATATATATATATATATATATATATATATATATATATATATATATATATATATATATATATATATTCAGAAACTCTCCTTTATTTTATAGAATAAAGTACAAGGGAAAACAAAATATCTATAGTAGCAAACTACAAGTAGAGATATCGACATGCGAACATCGGATCATAGCCTTCTTCACCTGCCACTTCACTTCTGCAATCAGTTGGATAGATGAGAATGAGTAAGCTTCATACCGCAATTTGTTACGGTTTTTCCATAATACCCAGCAAATGGCTTCCACTACAACTTGCTTGACATGCTTCTGCCGCTTGCACCACTAACACTGGAATCTCTGTAGCATATCAACTCTACTAGCCCGGACGCCAGCCAGTACTTAAAAATAGCTCCATACTGCAGTAGCTAAATCCCCTTCTCCGAATATATGAATCACTGACTCGCCATTCGGAATTGAACAGCAGTGGCAAGCGGAGGCCAATGAGAAACCAAGTTTTTGTATATTGTCATCCGTTGGCAACTTGTTGAAAAGGATTCTCCATAATAATATAGACCACTTATATGGCATATATTTGTTCCAAATGTTTTTAAAGTAAGCCTGTTGAAGATGTTGGACACGGATCTGATTCCAAGCCGAAGATATTGAAAACTCTCTTGTCGGGTGAGGGAGCCATGCAACATTTCCTTGATCATCTTCAAGAATGAATTCATCCCCTAACTGCCGACCGCATAGGAGACGCTTCTAAACATGCGAAGCTGCCGATGTAATCTCGACCTGTTGAGGATGAGAGTGAGCACAATATTTGGCCTTCATGAAACCTACCCATAACGAATTTGTCGACCTAAGCTTCCACCATAGTTTAATAGTCATCGCATCCAAAACATCCCCGAGTCTTCGAACACCAAGTCCTCCTTCAACAGTTGTTCGAGCTACACGCTCCCATCGGAGCCAAGACCTCTTAGGTAGTCCATATTTCGATCCCCACAAGAAACTATCAAGCATGCTCTCGACACGATTAATAACTGACATGGGGGGATTACATGCCGATAAGCAATGTACAGGGATAGATGAAAGCACAGACTTGATAAGAACCAACCTGCCACCATAGGAGAGTAGTTTATTATTCCTGCCTGATATCTGTGCCTGGATTTTGCCTATAAAATCATCATACATCGAGGCATTTCTTCGACCAGCCATAATAGGACATCCCAAGTATACTAGTGAGCCCTGATTGAGTAGAAAGCCAGTCATTTGATGCAGCTCTAATGCTTTGTCCTACGAAAGTTTCTCAGATAGAATCATAGCAGACTTCGAAGCATTAACCAACTACCCCGAGTTGGCTTCATACTTGCTAATCACCTACATAAGTAGCTGGACCGAACGTTTATCTTCTCCAGAGAAAATAAGCACGTCATCGGCATACGCGAGATAAAAAACTCGAGGGCAGCCTCTCAGCGAATAATAGCCTGAAAAGACAGTAGCATTGTTCAGTCGAATAAGACTCCTGCTCAAAGCTTCAGCTGCAATAATAAACAATGCAGGCGAGATCGGATCTCCTTGTCGTATCCCACATTGGCCATGAAAAAATCGGACGATCGCCCATTAGTGAGAGTGGAGAACCAAATATTATCAACCAAATGAAGTATCATAGATCTCCATTCATTGCAAAAACCAAACTGCTTCATAACCCTCAGTAAGAACGCCCAGCTAATCCGATCATAAGCCTTGCTCATATCGAGTTTAATTGCCATGTTGCCACCCCAATGTTTGTGATCAATAACCGTAATCATTTCTTGAGCCATGATAATATTGTCAACAATTTCCCTACCTCGAACAAAACCACTTTGTTCTGGAGATATAATCCTGGGAAGAACATTCACCAATCTTCTAGCCAACAGTTTTGATATAATTTTATTGACAAAATTACACAAACTAATCGGCCGATAGTCATTAAGCGCTTTGGGGTGTTTTGATTTAGGAATAGAGAGTAAAAAAGTGCTTGAAATAGATCTTGGTACGGCAAAGCCATCAATGAATAAGCATACGGCCTCAAGAATATCATTGCTGATAACCGACCAACATGCAAGAAAGAAAGTTCCTGTGAATCCATCAGGACCTGACGAACTCCTAGGATCCATACTCTTCACAGTAGCAAATAATTCTTCCATGGATGGTTTAGCAATCAAAGCATCGTTATCCTCTTTAGAAATAAGACAAAGAATATGATCTAGGTAATCTTCTTCTAGAACAGAATGATGGGAAGAAAATACCTTGCTGTAATGCTCATTTGCCTCTTGTTGAATGTCTTGCAGTGACGGAAGAGTAGAGCCATTTGCCGAGAGGATGTGATGAATATGAAGACGATTGCGTTTGGAGGACACACATGAATGATAGAACTTTGTTACGATCACCATCCTCATCCCATTTGATTCGTGCTTTTTTGCTTCCAGTATGCATCTTCAATACGAAGTCGCTGCTTCAAGCAAGCCCGGACAAGCAACCATTGAGGCCGAAGAGAAGGGTCAGCTTCATACTCCGCTTCTATCGCAGTCACCGCATCCTCAGCCTTCTTTACTTCTTGAAAGATATCCCCAAACGTAGCCCGACTCCAAGATAAAAGAGCCCTTCTTGTAGTCCCAAGTCGAAGGCCAATACGAACAAGAGCATTGACAAGATCAACTGACGTCCAAGCAGACTCCACCACCGATAGAAAAGTATCATGATCTTTCCAAAAGTGAAGAAACCTGAATGGCCGTAGAGTCGAAGGCTTCTCACTCTCAAGCGATTATAATATAGGGGCATGATCCGATTTCGATCTATTTAAGTGCATGGACGCCGAGAGAGGGGCCCAAGCCAACCACTTCGAGTCGAGTAATACTCTATCAAGTCGAGATCCCATCTTGGGCGACCCACATTGCCTGTCAACCCAAGTGTAGCAATTGCCAATATATGGAACTCCATGCAAACCAGCAGCAGATTGAAACTCCTGAAAATCCTTCATTGACACAGAGCATGGCGGTAGACCGCCAAATTTCTCCTCCATACTAGTAATGGCATTGAAGTCGCCACTTACCAGCCAAGGATAATTCCATCGTTGTCGCACCAATAATAGCTGATCCATAGGAGTCTTCTACCCTCCTTCGTGTTACTTCCATGCACCGCAGATAATAAAGACAACTCCAGCAATAGAGGAGATGAGACAGTGACTGTAAGACATTGATCAGAAGACTCAACGACAGTGATATCCGACGACTGTCGAGCCATAATCCAAATATTGCCTTTACTATTGCTAACTGAAACTTGAAAACCCAGCTTGAGTTGATAGGAAAGAAGCTTTTCAGACTGGACCTTAGGTTCAATGATAATAACTATAGGCACTTTATTTGTGCGATACAGAGATTTAAGTCTCATAAAAGCCATGGGATTTGCAATTCCTCGGATGTTCCAACTAAGGATTTTAATCATGAGAGGAGGATGAGGGTTGAGTGTTGGTAACCTTAGAGAAGGGTCGGAGAAGGTGGGGCACTGGGGGAGGTATGATCTTCTTCTTCTTTTAGCCGCCTTGGGGAGCTGGGGGATGAGACGGATGTGTCTCTTGCGGAGGGATCGTCTCACCTGAGATAAGGCCATCCGTCACCGCCGTCGTAATATCTCCAGCTGGATCAATCAGTGCAGAGGAAAGAACTTTCGTAGCAGCTTGCCGTTTTGTAGCGTCGACTTCATCCGTCCACGAACGGAGCTCGCCCTCCTCTAGAATATGTTCCTGGTCGGAGTTGGAAGGGTTTGCAGAATTATGTGGGGCCGGGCTACGAACAGGTGACACTGATTTATGAAGGAAAGGAGGAGGGGAGTTGAAGTGGGGAGTAATGGATGCGGAAAGAATAATTGCATGGTCGGGAGGCGGGTCTTCAGGGATAGGTTCCCCATCAGCTGAGGTGGCCAACCGTTCATCCTCTGGCGGTTGCGAATTAATATCACCCACATTAATGGCTGGATTAGAAGTCTCCCCAGGTTCATTAACAACAAGAGCTTCATTGATATCAGCGACCAAGAGTTCTTTATGCTTGAGTGGAGGGGGGTTTGGTTTATTTGGAGCGTGTGTTTTGCATGAGTTATGCGTATGTCCTTGGTGTTTGCGATTGAGCGGTACTTTGGGATGTGTTCGTACTCAATTTTCTGAGAGATGGTCCTTCTACTAGGCAAGTTTATGCACACCATTGGAGGTAGGGGTTTACTCGCGTCAACCTCAACGAAGACTCGAGTAGTGCTGGGTCTAGTGAATTCTCTATGGCCCGATTAATTTTGAGAGGGGTACCAATCCCAAGAACAATTAAAAAAAGCACATTTTTAGCAAACAGCTGATTAGGAAGACCAGGCAAGGAAACCTACGTCGGAGCCAATGGCGACTCCTGTGAAGCACTGAAATCCTTTGACCATCGGAACACACGCATGGGAGCCCGTGATAGATACCACATTTCCCGAGCCCTAAGACGGAGGAAGTCCACCTCAAGGGTAGGCCAGATAATAATATGGTTCGGGTCGATGACCCCAACCTTCACCTCTCCAGCAAACTGGAAACCCATGAAAGCTTTTCTAATCACATCTATCGAGGGCCGAGCATGGGAAATTTTTTCGATTAGGGCAAACTTGAATGGTTGAACCAAGATCTGTTCATCATCCTCCGAGAAGGAGACGATAGGGACCCTCTTCAAAAAGGAAGGAGCACGAATAGAGATCGATTGGGCCTCGGAGACGACCCCAACCACTTCCGCAAATGTCCTCGCCGCCATGAACCATCAAGACTGAAAAACACAATGGTCAAGTGATCCGACCGCGTGGAGGAAAGACGTCGGCCCGGCCAGAGGTCAAGCTGGAGTCGGTGGAGATTAGGGTTCTAGGTGCGGCGCTCTTCTCCAAGGAGAAGAAGAGAGCGATAACCATTATATATATATATATATATATTTATATATATATATATATATATATATATATATATATATATATATATATATATATATAATTGGCATATAAGATTTAAGTATATGTATATGTTTACGTAAACATATAGGCATAAGAAATTGGGTATATGTGTAGGTAATGTGGCTAGTGTCATTGGACATAGGTAATGGGATTACTTATGTGATTTGTGATAAGGTATAGGTAAATGCATAGGATATTAGGGTAATAGGCTAAGGTATGGTATCATAGAGTTTACATATGTGTACAATATAGGTAGGTACATAGGGTATGGCCTAGTATAGACTAGAATACCTTGGTATGGTAAGTTATTGACCTAAAAACCTAGGAATGACTTAGTTTGACAAGTTCGGCAAAGTGTTGACCTAGTTGGCCTAGTTTGACTTTGAAATAACTTGGAGACCTAGTATTAAGCTAGTATAACATGTTTATGATTCCAAAACACCAATTGACATTGATGTTCTATATTTAGATCTTTGACGCACTATTTCAGATACTATTGATACTTTATACCGTATTTACAGGAGAGTACATTCTCTGACAATTTTTTATGAGATCTTCTATGTTTTCTGTATTTAGTATAGATATCCTTGATTTCTTGACACATTGGTTACATGGATTGGTATTTCTTGATCCCTTTATGAGATTTTATTCCTAGTATGTCTTGGTGTACCTTGTGCAAGCCCTTTATGAGATTTTATTCCTGAGAAGATTAGCTACCTTCCCAGAGAATACCATGTCATAACGTACTATAGTTGGATCCATTACACCAGTCGGGCACCGAGAGTAGTAGTGTAGATATTTTCACAAAGCCAATAGCCGAAGATCGCTTCAGTTTTATTTATCGTGAGTTAGGTATAACTAATATTGTCTCAGAAGCATAATAATTTATGTTCGATAAATGATTTGGTATTAATTCAATAATTTTATTAAATTAAGATTGTTTTGGGTACAAGCCAAAAGGGCCCTTCTGTCATACAAGCATAAATAGCCTGAAGAGACATAGTGTCAAGTGTCTTTAGACTACCGCTAGTTGAGATTTGGCCCCTACAGCTAACCCAAGATAGTAAAGATTTATTAAAATTTTATGAATTCTATCTCACTCATTTTATGTACATAATTCAACACATGCTATTCTGAAAACAAAGGGATTGAATTCGGTCCCCTAGTTCCAGAACTGAACCCGAGGCTGGCCCACTCTTTTTAAGTTACATCTTTTCAATTTTCTCTCCATCTTCTTCCCAAACCAGCAGCCGAACACCCCTTTCAAAACCCTAATTTCCATAAACCCTAGCTCTAGATTTCTCCTAAATCTTAGGGTTTCCACCCTCTAATCTTTGGATCTAGGTATTTTTTGGTGTTCTCTTCCACTATATAGAATTCTTTTGAGGTATAGATCTCTTTCTCTCTTTAAGTTTTTTATGGCACCTAAGCTATTCTCTAAGAAAAAGAGGAAAATAGATGAAGCCTCATCATCCAATCCATCACAGGACCCATTTTAATCTATGTTTAGTCCACCTTCTCCTGGTGATGATGATTTTAATAGTGCATTATTTAGAAATCTAGAAGTTTGATATTCTTAGTTTGATGACTTTCAAAAGAGAAAGATATGCTCAAGTAATATCATTAGTTTTACTATTTTCTCAGATTATCTTGCTACTCTTGGCGCTCTAGGATTTAGTGATCTTATTCAAATTGCAAATCCAATTTATTCCAATGTTATATGCATGTTTTACTATAATTTGCAACATTCTCATGGAACTATTTATTCATCTGTCTATGGTATCGATATTGAATTTGATGATACCGACTTGAGTGAGATGCTCCAGATTTCAAATAATAGGGATTCTCTTCTCGACATTTACCAAAATCAATTTTAGTAATGATAACATTCGAATCTTTCAAAGATGCTTTGTGCAACCCTTTTTTTAGGCCTTTCGGGCGTCTCATATCCAAGTACCTAAACAAACATTTCTACGAGTTGCATCATATTATTTTTTCATCTATCTTGCCTAAGACGGAATCCACTGATGAGATCACGTACTTAGAGATATCAACACTCTACCATATTCACTTTTCTATTTATTTTAGTCTCCCAAAGACTATGATCTTAGTTATAAAAAATGGTCGCAAGAAAGGGCGCAACCTACTATATGTAAAGTATCTACCAATCATCTTTCATAGGTTTGATATTCCTTTGGACTCCTTCCCTTTTGATAACATACCCTCCTGCCTCCTTTGAGCCCGTAGGACCCCTCCTCCTCCTCATATTGCTCTACATCCTGATGAGGCCGATGATGAGAATGTCAACCTGATGCTCATGCACCACCTCCTTAAGCTGCTGTTGTTCCTCCTCCTGCTGCTGAGGCCCCATCCTCACTTGATGAGATTCCCGCTATGATGCATTAATGTTTTCATCTTGAGGATGAGTATTAAAGAGCTGATCAAAAGCATCGCCGCCAGACAAATTTTAGGACTATTCTCTAGGCTCAGGCTCTTGGGAACTCTATAACTGATGTGTAGTGGAGTCTGGCTCGTGCACCTAGTGGCCCGTTTCTTTATCTCCGTCACCCTCACCTTTTTGGTCCCAGATTTGAGGATATAGAGGCTTAATACTATTTCATTCCTGGATTTGCCTATTATAATCTTAATCGGTCAGCCGAAACTGGTGAGAATACTATTTGAGGTTGTTATTGGCATGTTGTCTTTTTTAGTTACTGCTGGTTGATAGCACTATCTGTTAGTGACATTTAGTTTGGTGATGTTATATTCTAGTTATGCCTTTTTTATTATATAGTTTGATTATGTACCAGACTTTTATGGTGCATTTTTGTATAAAACACTTTGTCGTTAGTAGTATTCTCTTTTTATGTCATATACTCGCTACTCTGCTACTTGCTTCATGTTCTAGTTGTTATCTCCTTATTTTTGATTTGCTAAACACTTTTTGTCGTTTGTATTCTTTGTTTGTGGGGGAGCTTATATTTTGCTACATTGACAAAGGGGGAAAAGTACTATTATTAAGGAAGGTAAAATTATTAGAATTTTAATATTATTTGGTATATCAACTTGAGTTTGTCAATTATCAAAATGGGGGAGATTGTTGGCCCAATGGTCTAGTCACACCTAATTTTGATAACAGATTTAAACTCCAGTTCGATATACAAAAAATATACAGATACGGTACTACAGCTAAACGTCTACTACAATGCTGCTACACTCAATCAGAGTCTTTGCCAAAGATAATCGCATCACTGATCAAGACTTTTTTTTCTATGTTTTTATGTATTTTTTTTTCAATTTATTGTGTAACGCCCCCAGTCCAAAAATGTGAAGGCCCAGGAGAACATAAATATGCTTGTTACGTATCGAGAGGACTCCAGCCCAGCTCAAGTACGTATAAGTTGTACTGGTTTCTTAATCATTCTATCAAATCAACTAATATATATTAAATCAACTAATATTTATCTCAATCCACATAAAGAATAAGTATCAAGAATGAACAGTATGTATCATGGTCTGTAGCCTAATAACATATTCGATTAGACCCGAAGAATGACATGGGTCTATAAAACTAAGCTACAAGAAGAGTATAATTAATGGAACAACATGAAAGCATGATAAAATATTTGAGTCGGATATAGCAATACCTTTATGATCAGCAGACAGTCTCTGCATGACCAACTACATAGAGAGATCACTAGGTCCTTAGGGGACTAGCAAGACACATAATATATAAGCCTACTTTGATAGTAATAACATTCGAGGAAGGATATAAAATAGTACAAGAAAGTAAAGACTGAAGAAATGATGGTACAAGAATGAAAACATAAAAATGGCGTGCTGTCGAGAATCGTGCTGATAAACGTGACTACAGGTAAATCAAGACAAACTGCAACTCAGTGGGAGCAAACGGTCCTATAGATTGCAGCTCGGAGGGGGCTCACAACTTATAGTAAGTCTCTATCATAGCTCGGTGGGGGCTCACAATAGAGAGTGGTCAAGTACAGTCATCGTCGTCTTTTTAACAAGGTCCTCGCCTAGAACTATGGGTCAAACAAGTGAAGTCAAGTCAACAAGTTAAGTCTATGTCAATCATGTCAAGGGAACCTGGTCTAACAATACGTAATAATAAATCACAAGGTGCATGTGCACAAATGATAATCGTAACATGTAAAGGTAGGAAATAGAAACAAACTGCATGCACGTATAATGAGAAAAAAAATAATGAGAACGAGAAAGTAATAATAACATGAATCAGAGGAAGTATGTGACCAAGTAAGACAAAAACGTAACAACAATATAAGAAATGTAAGTAAATACTGTAAAGTTTGACAATGTGTACTTGCCCGGAGGTTGTATGATGACTAGACGACATCTTACGACAAAACTATCAAACAAATAGAAACATCAAAAGTGAGTCTTCCGTAAACAACTATGGATGCTAAAAAAGACATCGCTGTCAGTCCCGAAATAAAAAAATAGCTAAGGTTGGCCATCCATAAGTCCAATTCTGGATACAGAAGCAAAACGGTAATTTTGGGTCAAAACGGTGTCCGTTGGACCCACTTTGTACTGAAAAACACGCCATGACAAAGGTTATCCAAATTTGACAAATTATATGTAAATCTTAGCCAGAACGAGGCCACAAGTCCACTAGTGGTGTCAGATTTGGAATCCGATGTCTGGGGTTCAAAATCGTAATTTTACATGTTAGAAATTATAATTTCGAACGACCAACTTTGACGTCAATTTCAACCAGCCAATTGATATCCTATTAAACAAAAAAATTTATGCCTCGAAGGTGGTTATACCTGCCGTGTTGAGGAGTTGGTGGTTCGCCAATTGTCACTCTCCAAAAAAAAAAAAAAGAGGACGTAGTTTTAAAACAAGACACTTTGCAGGCTTAGAGATCAAATGTTGGCTGGAACACTTGAGGGTTCTAACTCTGAAGAATGGTACGAGACTTTGCGTATCGGCTGACAAACGGAGGAACAAGTTGATGAAAGAAATACACCAGTCGCAGTATTCCATAAATTCAGGAGATGATAAGATGTATCGGAATATGCCTCCATTAATTGGTGTTATGGAATAAAGAAGGATAATTCCAGGTATGAGAATTAGATGTGAATTTGTCAACATGAGAAATTAGCAAGAGAACAACAAGCTTGTTGGAGCCGCTGGACCATTCAGAATGGAAGTAGAAACATATAACAATGAACTTTGAGTAAGGATTGCCTTGTTCCTAAGGAGGAAAGGGCACCAATTGGATTATAATGAACCGACTGACTAAGTCAGCACACTTTAATTTCCTTCAAGTTGGTTTATCCACTAAGAAGTGGGCAGCATTGTACGAGAAGTACATCTACCAGATTCATGGAGTACCGCTGGGCAAGCAATCAGAGAGGTCAATCCAGACGCTTGAAGATGTTTGAGATGTTGCGTCTCGAAATTTGGTAGGTCTTGGGAAGACCAAATTGCATTTGGTGAAGTTTCTTCTACCAGAGGAACAATCAGTTTCGACGGAGCAGGAAATTGAGGCCAGCTCAGATGCTACACTTCGGATCCGAGTCACATTTTGGATAATTCAGAGTTCAAGTTTGGACTTAACCTTTCAGTGCCAGAGAAACCAGTTGCAAGTCTAGTCAGAGATGAGAAGAAATCAGAATTTGAGCCATCACTTAAACTCTTATTCCTTATCATTTCATTTATTCCCGTTCTAAACTTGACTGATGCTGCTAAGTTAGCCTAGTTTTGCAAGCTATCTTTTTAAATCAAGCTTGATTATGACGATATTTTATTGGGTGCACCCACTAATATATTGTCTAATCAGGACCGGTGCATGATGGTCTGATCAACCTCGTGTACTTTGGTTCGCCTTTGTATTTTTCTGCATGGATGATATCATAAATAAAATTTTTTTTTTCCCTCAACCGTCTCATCCATGACAGCCTTGGAAATCCTTATAGTTGGACTTGGGTTACGGGTGCAATACCTGTACCTATTTGTTTCTCCTACCTTGCCTTTTAAATTTCGAGGACGAAATTTTCTAAGGAGGGAAGATTGTGAAATCCATTATTTTATTATTAATTATTTAATAGTGTTTTATTAGTATTTCAAAAATTATTATTATATTAAATAATTTTGGGTGAAAAAGAATTTCGAAAAATATTAATAAACTTGGATTTTTGATTTTCGGATCCAGACCCGAGTCCGAGCCCAGACCCAGGCCCGAGCCCTATTTCCTTCTTAATCTGATTTTGACTTGGTTATTAATTAAAAAAAAAAATAAATAATAAATTTGTGGCAATTATTGTGTTGTTGATATTACCTGCATGAGTGATACAGCTTACTGCCGCCGTCTCAACAACGGTGCAGGCTGGGCATGATCCGATTCGACCCAAGAAATTGGGACCGGGTCGTGACACGTGTACTGCTTGCCAGTATTTGTTTAGTATTTGTCATGCATTTATTCGGCATTCAATTTATGTAATTATCTGATTCTTGTATTTTATTTTCTGCTCTTGCCTAGCTCTTGGTTCATTTCGGTTTATGTTGAACCAACTTGGTTTGGCTTGGTTTATCATAAAAATGGATGAATGGCTTAGATTGAGTGGAGAGGAATGAATGGTGAAGATCACTTGGGCTTGGTATATATACCACTCTTTCTTTCTCTCTCCTCATTCACTCACATTCATTTCTCTTTCACCTAAACCCTTGCCATTAGAGAGAGGCAAGTACATCTTGCATAATATAGAAGAATTCCTTAAAAACTTCAATTTTATTTTTCTATTCTATCTTTCTTTTCATTCTTAGCATGATTAATGTTGTGGTCGTAGCATTTTAATTTTGTTTTCTAGTATTTTAATTACTTTAAAAACTGGGTTCTTTGGGAAAAATAGGGCTTGATCTTCATAACTTGTTCTTCTTTGGAAACAAATTGTTCTATGTTCAAGAGGGTTTAATTTTAAGCAAGTTTACTTTTTGTTTCATCAAATTTTGACTTATAGATTAAAATTTATGATCAATTGAAGTTTTAGGATTTCATGGGTTTCTCGAGTTCTTGAGCTGTTGCACTATTCATGGTTTGTGCCATTTTTTGCTGTACTATTTGTTGCTGCACCATTTGCTGCAGCACCATTCATTGACCGCGCCATTTGCTGCTGCACCATTTGCTTCTGCACCATTTCTTACTGCACCATTTGTTGTTGCACCATTTACTACTGTACCATTCGTTGTCCATGCCATTTGCTGCTGCACATTTGTTGATGTACCATTTGCTACTACACTATTTGTTTTTTAAACCATTTTCTACTGCACTATTCATTGTCCGTGCCATTTGTTGCTGTGCCATTTGTTGCTGCACCATTTGCTGCTGCACCATTCATTGTCCGTGTTATTTGTTGATGTACCATTTATTGCTGCACCATTTGCTTCTGTACCATTCATTGTTTGTCCCATTTGCTACTGCACCATTTATTGTTACACTATTTATTGCTATACCATTCACTGTCCGTGCTATTTGCTGCTGCACCATTTGTTGCTATGCCATTTGCTACTGCACTATTTGTTGCTGCACCATTTGCTGCTGCACCATTCATTGTTCGTGCCATTTGTTGCTGCACTATTTGTTGTTGCACAATTTGTTGCTGTGCCATTTGCTGCTGCATCATTCAATGTTCACGCCATTTGTTGTTGCACCATTTGGTGCTGTACTTTTATTGCTTACACCATTTGCTGCTCGCACCATTCATCGCTCGTACTATTTGTTGCTCGTACTATTTTTTGCTTGCACCATTTGCTGCTTGCACAATTCAGCGCTTCCACCATTTGTTGCTCACACCATCTGTTGTATGCACCATTTGTTGCTTGTACCATTTGTTGCTCACACCATCTATTGCCCGTACCATTTGTTGCTCGCACCCTTTGTTGCTCGCACCATTTGCTGTTCGTACCATTTATTACTTGCGCCATTCATAGTCGTACCATTGTTATATTTATTGAACATTGATCATGCGTTCCTATATTTGGAACTAAGAGACTGGCTAGTTGTTTTATTGAATTGAATGAGACAAGTTCATGTATTAACAGTAAACTATTACGATTGACTAGCCGATCCCGATCATTGACATGTGTACTCAAGCTGATATTTCTAATTATATAATTACTTTCAATTCACGCAATATGGAGTATGTGCTAATTTACTGGTAAATATCTTCCTTATCACAAAAAAATAGCACGTGTATCTTACATTCAAGGCATGATTACCCCGTGGCTAGGTTTGTTTACTGCATTACACTATGTAAAACCTACAACCTAACTGTACTGGTATCGTTGTGGAGTTATACATATCATACCCCGTACGAATGTACTCATTCAAAATGATCATGACCCAGGCATATGATTTCAATTAACGTAGGTACAACTAATTAACACAAAATAACTACTACATTGAGAGGAATGAATTCCCGAGTTCTTACATGACAGTCATCTTCGGGACAAATAGTGTCCCGACATGTTGGCTAGTCCCCACGGATACTGTAAATCTGCCACACGGGCATGGAGTGGTATCTATTTACTTTTCTGCAATATTGTTGACGGGTGTCGTGCTAAGACCCGTGTAATTCATGATTGGCGCAATTGATTACGGATAGACTAGCTTTGTTTGTACATGGTAAGAACCGAGGAATTCAATAATGCATCTTTCCAAGATAACTTGGAACTTATAGTTAGCAAGCCATATTAGTTGTTTTGCCGCTTTAATTTGGATTGTCTGTACACTGTATCATATTTTGTTAAGTACAAGGTGAGCAGGATGTCATGACATGATGGGTCAACTTCTATCCTTGTTTGGTCGGAGAGTTGGTTCGAAGTGTCACAATGTCACGTGAACCCAGTAGCAAAAACAGAAAGTAATATTTATTATGCTGTATTTACTTCTTACTAGTTTTATTCCTGCATATCTTGCTTCCATATGTTACTTGCTATTTGGGGTCTAACCTTACTAGTTTTGCATGACCAAATTTAGAGCCAGTTCCTGAGGATCCAGCTTACTTCTACCCCTAAGATGGTCAATACTAGAAGCATGGCCGCTGGAGGACACGAGTGGGTTCCTTGCTTCCCTGCTCATTTTACTACTTACTTTACTTTTGTCGCTTGGCGCCAATCTATTAGTCGGACTGCCTTGCACTTGCTTTTACATAAGTGTAACTAAATGAGACTGCAACTGATAACAATTGTGTATACCTTGTTATATCATCTGGCTATATTTTTTAAAGCCAGATCTCCAGAACATTTTGGCTGAGCATTTGGGACGCCTTACTGCTTTATCTTACATATTCTACATTACTGCTTCTCGTTTGAATGATTGATACAATAGATGTTGAGTAACCCTAGTAAGAATTGTATGTAGTATGCACCCCATTGTCTTATAGACAGCATTGATCGTATTATACGGTATTCATCTACCCGTAATACATAGCTGGCAGAGTCATTCCTCCGCTCTCCGGTATTCTGGATTTGGGGTATGACAAGGTTTTAGTGGTGGCCCATGCATGTCTGATTGCAGACTTGTGGGGTGTTTTGATTTATAGGTTGTCTCAATCATAAATGTTTTCCCTTGATCTCATGATTCGTTATTCTCGATCCTAGCTTGACATTCCAGTATCATTTGACTTCATTGATCTTTCATGTCCAGTCATTTAATATTTTTCTCTCGTCCATTTTCTTAGGGGCTCTTTGACCGCATCTGTCGGACCTGGACAACAACAATAAGGATAACACGAACAGTAGGACCCTGTTGGTTAGCAACAAGGGCCGGTGCTACCTTAAGAGCACATCCAAGAAGAGGTGATAGTAGAACTAGCAGCTGGACCGCAGTATCTAAAGGTTCCAATGCCACCAACAGTTCTACCCACCCTTGAGGCAGTAGACACACCAACTCTTGTGGAAATCATAAGAGGGGTGATAGCCACTCAGCAACATTAGATGTTGGCCTAGAAACACATGCACACTCAGCTGCAAGCGCAGAATGTATTACTTAACCAAGGATTGCAGACAGCTCTGGAAAGAGGAGTGACGACTAATTTGGGGGCGTCAAACCGATTCTGCAAGTACAACTCCCCGACGTTTCGAAGGCACAAAAGATGCTATTTTAGCGGATGCATGGCTTAAGGACATCGAGGCTATTCTAACAACGACTAAGGTTCCAACTAAAGAACAAGTGGATCAAGTGAAGCTGTTACTTCATGATTTTGTATGTAATTGGTGGGAATCAGAGGAAGTGGGCACCAGACATCCTATTGTTTGGGACAATTTTACTGCAAGATTCAAGACTAAATACTATGGAGTTATGGCACAGTTCGAGCTACAACAAAAGTTTATGAACCTTAAGCAGCCTAGTAAAACAGTGGATGCTTACGTAGCAAAGTTCTGCAGAGTGAGTAGGTTTGCCCTAGAGATGGCAGCAACGGAGGGCCAGAGGGCTATGAGGTTTCAGCAAGAGTTTCATCTTGAACTCTTGCAACTAATAGAGGGACACAACTACCAAACTTTCGATGATGTATTTAAGAAAACCCAAAGGCATGAGATCACCACCCAGAGGATGACATCAAAGGCTAGGGGCCAGAAGAGGTCTCACAATTAGATTGAAGGAAGAGGGAGAGCAATGCCCCGAGTAACAGCACCATTCCCTGGCTTTCACATTCACGATGTGGCAGTAGGGGGCCAGCACCACCAGTAAAGAAATAATAACAATAACCGAGGAAGAACCAGCAACCCCCAATGGGCTGTACCTATTGTGGAAAGGCCAGACACACTAGAGGAATGTGTCGGGCATTGAACGGACAGTGTTTGATATGTAGGAGTCCAGATCATCGGGCTGTCCCATGCATTCAAGGCCAGGAGGGCCAGTACAATAATTTTCTATACTGCCAACACCAAGGGCAGTCCAGTATCGAGGACCAGCAGTAGCAGTGAGACCGTTGAAACAGCGTCCGTTGATGACACAAGCTCAGATGTTTCAGCAGCAGGGATCGTCGATACTGCAACAATAATAGAGACCACCCCAACATCACCTAGGTAGAGGCCAGCAGCAATACCAGGCTAGGCCGTAGCATTAGAACCAACAAGAAGGCCGAGGGCAGGCATTCAATTTGTCCTTGGAAGAGGCATTGGCATCGGGAGATGTTGTGGCAGGTAACATCCTCGTAGCCTTCTCATTGGTAATGGGCTTGTAGAAGTTAGTAGTGTTATTCTAGCGTGTCGAGTCGTAGTATGCGGGCATTCCTTACACGCCAAGTTGATAGAATTTCCTATGGATAATTTTGACGTTATCTTGGGCATCGACTGGCTGAAAGACAGCCATGCGACAATAGATTGCCGTAGAGGGAGTGTATCTTTTAATATTCCAGGCATGGAGCAGTTTACCTTAGTTAGATCAGAGGCAGACCAATAAAAAGAAGACGTAGCGGCATTAGAAGAAGTTCAAGTCCCGAAAGTAGTTGAAGAGTTTCTTGACGTATTTCTCGAACAACTTCTAGGTCTACCACCTGTAAGAGATATTGAGTTCAGCATAGAATTGGCACCTGGAATTAAACCAATTTCGGATCGAGTTTACAGAATGTTGGGTTCAGAGCAGGCCAAGTTATACCAGCATATAGAAGAACTGAAGGCGAAGAAGTTCGTTCAAACCAGTGAATCACCATGGGCAGCACCAGTAGTACTTGTAGAAAAGAAGGATGGGTCATCAAGATTGTGCATTTACTACAGAAAGCTTAAGGTGGTAACAGTGAAGAACAAGTACCTATTACCAATGATCGATGACTTGTTTGATCAGTTGAGCAGGGCAAGAGTTTTCTCCAAGATAGATCTTTGGTTAGGATATCATCAAGTTAGAGTTTGAGAAGAGGATATTCCCAAGATAACATTCTGGTCAAAATATGAGCATCACGAATTCTTAGTTATGCCATTTGGTTTGACCCATGTTCCAGCAATATTTATGGATTTGATGAACCGCATTTTTATGCCATACTTACATTAATTTGTCGTAGTGTTCATCGATGACATTCTCCTATACTTAGCAAGTGAAGAAGAGTATGAAGATCACCTCAAAAAAGTGTTGCAGGAACTGAGAGAGAACCAGTTGTACGCAAAGCTTAGTAAATGTGAGTTTTGGTCGGATCATATTTTATTCTTTGGGCACATCATATCAGTGGATGGAGTAGCAGTGGATCCCAAGAAAGTGGAAGGAGTTGAAGTTGGCCAATTCCTAAGACAGTAACAAATGTGCAAAGTTTTTTGGGATTAGCAGGATATTACAGAAGGTTTATATCAGACTTTACAAGAATCTCAGCACCCATGACCCGTTTGACACGAAAGGATGTACCATTTGTCCAGTCGGCAGAGTGCCAGGCATCATTTGAAAACTTGAAGCAGAAGTTGATTTCAGCACCTATTCTTACATTACCAGTTGGACTCGGAGGTTTTACTATATATTGTGACGTGTCAGGAAAAGGACTTGGATGTGTCCTAATGCAACATGGAAAGGTGATAGTGTACGCATCAAGGCAACTTTGAGACCAAAAGAAGAATTATTCGACTCATGACTTGGAGTTGGCAGCAGTAGTATTTGCTTTGAAGCTACGGAGGTATTACTTTTATGGTGATCGCATAGACATATTCACAGACAACAAAAGTCAGAAGTACATTTTTACTCAGAAGCAGCTAAACGTGAGATAGAGAAGATGGTTAGAGCTAATCAAGGATTACGACGTAGAGCTTCAGCATCTCTAGGCAAGGCAAATATAATAGCAGACGCTCTCAGCAGGAGAGGCAACGCATTTATGTTGACATTATAGAAGCACATTCTAGAAGATCTTCAAGATATGGGCATCGAAGTTATACTTCCTAGTGACGTAGGAATTCTAGCAAATCTATAAGTTCAATCTGACTTATTAGACAGGATCAAGGCAGCTCAGGCACAAGACCGAAGGATTCAGAAGTTTAGGACAGAATGTGAGTCAGGACTCAGAAAGGAGATGGAAATTCATGAGGACGGAACACTCATATTTGGATCGCATCTATGTGTGCCAAGTGGAGATATCAGACATGAGGTTATGACAGAGGCCCATAGTTCTCAATATTCTATACACCCTGGAGGCACCAAAATGTACAAAGTTATCAAGCAAAACTTCTGGTGGAACAGAATGAAGAGGAAAATAGCTAGATTCATTTTCCCTTGCTTAATATGTCAGCAAATAAAGGCAGAATAACAGAGACCAGCAGGATTACTACAACCGCTTCCTATTCTAAAATAGAAGTGGGAGCACATCACAATAGACTTTGTGACCGGTTTACTGAGATCACCAAGTGGTAAGGATGCTATTTGGGTGATAGTAGATCGACTTACAAAGTTGGCACATTTTATTTCTTTCAGAGTAGGACAATCTACGGAGAAGCTGACAGAGTTGTATATGCAACAGATAGTCAGGCAGCATGGAGTTCCTGTCAGTATTGTGTCAGATAGTGATACTCGCTTTATGTCGTATTTTTGGTAGAGTTTACATCAGTGCATGGGTACCAAGTTAAGATTAAGTACGGCTTACTACCCACAGACAGACGGGTAATCAGAAAGAATAATTCAGACTTTAAAAGATATGTTGCGAGCTTGTACCCTAGATTTTGGAGGATCCTTGTAGAAGCTCAAAAATGAATGGGCGCCACTCACAAGAAGGCACCAACATCAAGTGGCACCTAGTCACTGACTTGCACGAGATGTAACACCCCAGTCCCAAAATATGTATAGGACCAGGATACGGTATATGCCAGCTACGTATCAAGTGGACTCCAGTTTAGCTCGAATACGTATAAGCTGTCTACGTTGGGTATAAAATAACAAGTCATCTATATCTCAATCCACAGATAATAATCTCAAGTAGGAACCAGGGCACTAGTGCTGATCAAACAATAATACACTAATACTACTTGAATATAAATACAAGAATAGATAATATGTATTAAGGTTGGCCAGACCTTAATACCATATGAACAAGCTCATAACTGAAAGTAAGCTCATAAAACTAGGCTATACAACTGAAGATGTCATCACAAAATATAAAGACGAAAGAATGATAAACATACCACTAACGATACCTGAATACAGGAGATACCATCGCCCATAAATCTATCCTTATATTCTATCAGTCTCAACAAATACCTGGAAGAAAAACCAGCAATAACCTGGAGAGATCACCAGGTCCTCAGGGACATAGCATGATACATAATATACACGCCAAATATAACAGTAAATAACATGCATAGAAAGAGAGGAAAGTACGACATGAAACAAATCAACAAAGATATCTCAATACCGTAACGCTATGGGGCGCTCCCGATCTCGAGACAAAAGATAAGTCTCTACTACCGTAATGCCATGGGACATTCTCATCCTAGAGACGGGGGATAACAGGTCAATAACAAGTCTCTAATACCGTAATGCCATGGTACGCTCCCAGTCCTAGAGATGGAATAACAAGTCTATAAGGAGTCTCTATAACGTAATACCATAGGATGCTCCCGATCTAGAGGTGGAGTAACAGGTCGATAATGAGTCTCTATACCGTAACGCCATAGGATGCTTCCGATCTAGAGATAACATGGGTCAATGACTAGCAAGCGATCACGGCTACAGGTCAAGTAAACTCAATCAAACAAAGACTAAGAACTAGCCAATACCGTCATGATATTCATAAGAAATAAAGAGTGACACATAGAGAACAAATAGGAAACGTGCACGTAAAATAAGAAAATAGCAGTATCATGAAGCAGGTAATGAAATATGACTGAAAAGAAATAATAGTATAAAAATGCATAAAATAAACTGTACAAGTAGGTAAGGTATACTTGCCTGGAGTTTTATCCAATCTGCACTGAGACTGTAGTACCAAAGTCTACCCGGATTATCCATGAACTAATGAATCATATCCACGCAATATCTATCAACTCCAAGTCACAAACAAATACGTATTATTCACTAAATATAAATATGAGTATTAGTCTCCTAACTAGATAGCTAGCTTGGGTCATTTTAAGTCATGAAATCCCTAGTTTGTCTAAGCCATTATTAAACATACCATCTAGAACTAGGTTGCACTAATCTCTATGATCATTATTTATTAATAATATGGATTACAAACTCTAGGGTAAATATTAAGTTTTTATCTCATAATTCGTTCAACGAAACCTACGACGCGCGAATCGAGACAAGATGATCAACCACAAGATTAACAATCTTATCTTGCCGATCCATACAATCACCTTGTCAATTTCAGCGATATAAGATCACTGGAATCGACTAAACTCAGTTTCGATGCACATATTTTTGAAATACGAACATAATATACATTAATAACTTACTATATATGCACTTACCATATATAGACCTTAATAATATTATTTATACCAAAACTAGTCATATTGACTACTCTACTTAATATAACATATATAGTATTAAATCTACATATATAAGTAACACATTATTAACATAAAAATATCACTTTTAATTCTGAAAAAAGTATTTATAAATATTCTATAATAATAAAAAAATATTTTATACATAGAAAAATATGTGTATAATTCTTGTATTGATTCTACAATATTATTCCTACACTTGGTATACGATTTGAGGCCCGAAACAATAAATAATTAAAAATATTAAATTTTGAAAAAATTATATAAATTATTTAAAATAAAGGTTTTAACATTAAATATTGCACAACAAATAGTTAGTAGAGTTTTATGAAGTATTGGGACTTTTGGACACAAAAAATATCAAATTTTTGGAGTTACTATGTTACGACAAATGTCGGGAATTTTTAAAAATAGTAAACGTATGCGAAGCCTAACTTTCAGATATGTGCAGAAAGATATCGACGTCAAGATTCTGAATAATAATATAAGAAGGTTAGAAACTGACCTTAAATATGTGAAAAATAGTCCGCAACAGATTTTGTCGGTTCTGGACACCATGTCGTAGAATCGATGCCACGGGAAAACCGCTTAGAACTGGGGGATCCATTGATTAGAGGTTGGAGTAGACACATAAATCTAACTCTCAGTTTTGGCTTGAGAAGAAACAAATGAAAAAAGTAGATGAAACCTAGTCTACAATTCAACTAACCTGCTGTGATGAATTCAGCACAAGTTCGGTCGATATCAGGTGCCTTCCGCGCCTCGTATCGACCAAATTAGGGACCGAGGATCCTCGAGAAGGGGTCGGGGTATTATAGAAAGGTGTTGGAAAGGTGTTTGAGATGGTAAAAGGGTTGGAGGTGGTCATAAAGATAGATTTATGGTGGTTGGAATAAAAAGTGCGAAAATAGAGAAGAAGTTGGAGGGGGTTCGATTTTAATAGAAAAAGATATATATAAAGTATTTGGAAATCCTAGATGGGAGATATTAACATAAAGGAAAAGAAGTAGGGGTGGAGTAGAATTTGATTTTTTGGAATTTGATTGCCTATTTTAAAAGATACATCAATTCTATCTCTTAGGATTTAAATCGGATCCAAAATAGGAAAGTGGTTATAGGAATTGATTTAAATTAGATTTAATTAATGTGGCTGCATATTAATCCACAAAATTTAATCGAAAATAGGTGTAAGAGGTTAGGGCACCCTAGTATAGGCTCTACGAATCCTACTTGGACTAGTTTTGGATCGGTAGAATTTTTGTGATCGATTTGAGTCCAATATGTCTATAGTTTCGACTTGTGTGTCATTTGAAAATAAATAATACATGGAAAATCAATTGAGTGGTACACCATTGGCATGTGTGTGGTAGACTAAAAATGGATCAAAATCATATATTGGGTCAAGTGATTTTGATCGATGTCGAGTTTCGAACTCACGTTGGAATTTAGGTCTAGAATTACGATAAATAATCTAATTGCCTAAATTTGACCTAAAGTTGTGCAAAGTCAAAAAAATGCTAGGGGATAATCTTGGATGAGACATGATATGTCAAGTTGAAGGTGGACGTGTCTACTTCAAAACTCATAAAGAAAGTTTGGAAAGATTGACACTTCTTGTGCTCCAAAAATCGAAGATACGAAAAAGTGCATCTATAATCATAATTAAAAATAAAAATCTAATTCAATAAATGAAAATCATATAAAATAAAATAAAAAAATAATTCTCAAAAATCACGGTCTTTGCAATCTATCCATCTTAAAAGAATTCGTCCTCGAAATTCAATAAATCAATAATGATAAGGGAGAAGGCGCTTTTCAACCATCGAACAAATGTTCTTTCTTTCCTTCAAACATTTAAGGGACATACTCTAAAAGGTTGCTACTCTAACCTAAGAAAAACAACTGGCAAACTAATACTAATTCAACTATCTATAATTGGTTTCCTACCATCCATGGCTACTAACTCATTCCCAAATTTGAAAGGTTACCAAGTTATTTACCTACTAGGGATCCTCGTAGGTTATTGTGATTATCTAGAATAAAACTTGTAAATTGTGCTTCTAATGTAAACGACAAGCTATATCCTCCTAACCATATTATTAACACTATTATATAAGTTTCCTCCTGACCAAGCTAAGTGATACCTACCATTTTGTCTAATCCTAACTACACAACTAATATGACATAATAGTAAATTCATTGGGGTCGGCTATATTTAGGTTCTTCTTGTAGACGGTCAATCTTTACACTAAAACTACCTCTCTATTCTTGATCGAGTAACTACCACAATGGCACCTAGTATGATCATATATTTATTTCTATACTGAGAATGTCTATCCACCTTTGGTCACACTATCCTATCAAACACATGATGTCCTAAAATTTTATAACCCTTGTACGCTAGTTGCAAAAATCTATACCACTAGATATCTATAGCATATGACTTCTCTAATCCCCTCCTATCTATCAAGCAGCCAAAATCAATAAGCAACTAACTTATACTATAATTTAGGAAATTATGATAAATTCTATAAAGCACGATTATTCGTCCTCCGAAATAGGAAGGGACGAAAAGCAATTGTACGAGAAAGCAAAGGAAGAATAGGCGAGAGCAATTACGAAATTCAAGGACGATAGAAAAATTTCTAACAGAATTGTCAAGACAGTTGTGGGTTGACATTCCTAAGGGTTTAGTCATGTTCGCAGGCCCGCTCGGTACTGTAACGTAACCGAGACGGCTAACTCGACCTGCGTGGGCCACCAAAAAAAAATGTAACGCCCCAGTCCCAAAATACGTATAGGACCAGGACATGGTACATGCCAGCTACGTATCAAGTGGACTCCAGCCCAGCTCGAAGACGTATAAGCTGTCTACATTGGGTATAAAATAACAAGTCATCTATATCTCTATCCACAGATAATAATCTCAAGTAGGAACTAGGGCATCAATGTTGATCAAACAATAATACACTGATGAGACTTGAATATAAATACAAGAACAAATAATTTGTAGTAAGGTTGGCTAGACCTTAATACAATCATCTGAACAAGCTCATAACAAAACGTAAGCTCGTAAAACTAGGCTATACAGCTAAAGATGTCATCACAAAATATAAAGATGAAAGAATGATAAACATACCACTAACGATACCTGAATACGGGAGATACCATCGCCCACAAATCTATCATTCTATTCTAGCAGTCAATAAATACCTGGAAGAAAAACCAGCAATAACCTGGGGAGATCACCAGGTCCTCAGAGGAACGTAGCAAGATACATAATATACAAGCCAAATGTAACAGTAAATAACATGCATAGAAAGAAAGAAAAGTACGACATGAAACAAATCAACAAAAACATCTTAATACCGCAACGCCATGGGACGCTCCCGATCTCTAGACAAAAGATAAGTCTCTACTACCATAATGCCATGGGACACTTCTAGTCCTAGAGACGGGGGATAACAAGTCAATAACAAGTCTCTAATACCGTAACGCCATGGAACGCTCCTAGTCCTAGAGATGGAATAACAAGCCTATAAGGAGTCTCTATAACGTAACGCCATAGGACGCTTCCGATCTAGAGGTAGAATAACAGGTCGATAATGAGTCTCTATACCATAACGCCATAGGACGCTCCCGATCTAGAGATAACATGGGTCAATGACTAGCAAGCGATCTCGGCTACAGTTCAAGTCAACTCAATGGAACGAAGACTAAGAACTAGCAAATACCGTACGATATTCATAAGAAATAAAGAGTGACACATATAGAACAAATAGGAAACATGCACGTAAAATAAGGAAATAACTGTATCATGAAGCAGGTAATGAAATATGATTGAAAAGAAATAACATTATAGAAATGCCTGAAATAAACAGTACAAGTAGGCAAGGTATACTTGCATGGAGTTTTGTCCAATCTGTGCTGAGACTGCAGTACCAATATGTGTATAATTCTTGTATTGATTCTACAATATTATTCCTACTTAGTATACGATTTGAGGCCCAAAACAATAAATAATTAAAAATATTAAATTCTGGAAAAATTATATAAATTAGTTAAAATAAAGGTTTCAACATTAAATATTGCACAACAAATAGTTAGAGTTATACGAAGTATAGAGACTTTTGGACACAAAAAATATCGGATTTTCGGAGTTACTATGTTATGGCAAATGTCAGGAATTTTTAAAAATAGTAAACGGATGCAAAACCTAACTTTCTAATATGCGTCGGAAAGTTATCGACGTCAAAATTTTGAATAAAAATATAAGAAGTAAGAAACTGATCTTAGTTAGGTAAAAAATGGTCCGCAACAGAATTTATTGGTTCTGGACACCTTGTCGTAGAATCGATGCCACGGCAAACCACTTAGAAATGGGGGATCCAGCTATCAGAGGTTGGAGTAGACACATAAATCTAACTCTCAGTTTTAGTTTGAGGAGAAACGGATGAGAAAAAGTAGGTGAAATCTAGTCTACAAGTCAACTAACCTGCTGTGATGAATTTCGCACAAGTTCGGTCGACGTCGGGTGCCTTCCGCGCCTCGTATCAACCAAATTAGGGGCTGAGGCTCCTCGAGAAGGTGTCGGGGTGTTACAGAAAGGTATTGGAAAGGTGTTTAAGGTGGTAAAAGGGTTGGAGGTGGCCGAAAAGATGAATTTATGGTGGTTGGAATAAAAAGTGCGAAAATAGAGAAAAAGTTGGAGGGGGATCGATTTTAATAGAAAAAGATATATATAAAGTATTCAAAAATCCTAGATAGGAGATATTCACACGAGGGAAAAGAAGTTGGGGTGGGACAGGATTTGATTTGGTGGAATTTGATTGCCTATTTTAAAAGATACATCAATTCTCTCTCCTAGGATTTAAATCGGGTCCAAAATAGGAAAGTGGTTATAGGATTTGATTTAAATTAGATTTAATTAATGTGGCTGCATATTAGTCCACAAAAATTAATCTAAAATAGGTGTAAGAGGTTAGGACTCCCTAGTATAGGCTCTATGAACCCTACTTAGACTAGTTTTGGGTCGGTAGAATTTTTGTGATCGATTTGAGTCCAATATGTCTATAGTTTCGACTTGTGTGCCATTTGAAAATAAATAGTACATAAAAACTCAATTGAGTGGTACACCATTGACATGTGTGTCGTAGACTCAAAATGGATCAAAACCATGATATGATATGTCAAGTTGAAGGTGGACATGTCTACTTCAAAATTCATCAAGGAAGTTTGAAAATATTGACACTTCTTGTGCTCCAAAAATTGAAGCTACGGAAAAGTGCATCTATAATTATAATTAAAATTAAAAATCTAATTCAACAAATGAAAATCATATAAAATAAAAAATAATTCTTAAAAATTAGGGTCTTTACACGAGATCCAGGTTGCACCCACATCAAAGTGCACGGGTCCCCACATGGCAAGCTTCCTCGAGAAGCTGTAACGGTAGCCATCATTACTAACAGCATAACAGTCGAAGAATATCTCTTTGAATCCCGAGCAACACAGCTCGAGAAGATTTTATCAGCATTAAGTGTTGATAGCTAGTTCGCGCAAGCTATCAAAAGGCGCGAGAAATTTTCATAGCACAGAAGACTGAGTCAGAGGCGCTTGTTATCAAGTTGCGCCGGCGCAACCTGGCTAGTTGGCGCCACTTGATCAATTTTTGTCAAAAAGCTAGATGACGTGGCGCACATGTCACTAATTTTGAAGAACGTGTCTACTACACTTCCCACGACCATACGCATCTCACTGGCAAGATGCCACATGTAACCAACAGTTAAAGTAACCGCTTGCGCAACTGGACAGGAGGCGCGCAACTCAGAGTGCACGCAACCCAGAAAACAGTTATTTCAGAACTCTATAAATAGACTTTCAAAAAGCATCACTAATGATCATAATCTCGTGCTAAAGTGCTGTTGCATTCTCCAAAGGCTTGTGTCTTCAATATTACATCGTCCAAAGGATAAATTGATCGTCATCTGATCAGATTCCTATATTTGTACTTCCTTAGAAATTATTGTACTCTTGTACTTTCTTTCTTAGTTTGTAGAAATCAAACTTTTGTTTTTGTAAACAAAATAGCAACTCTGTTGTGGACGACTTTTTTCTCTAACTAAAAAGTGACAACTCAATGTGATACCGCGTCGATCGGCAAGATACAGAAGACCTTGGTCGTACAAGTCGACCAAATAGCCAATGAAGCCATGATTAGTATTGGGGGTGTTAGGCGTGTTACTGTAGCTGCCAAGAACAAGGCGCACGCCATATGGAATCCCAAGTTCTCAACAACACCAATCACTGCTTCTGTGCAACCTATGTCTGTTGCCTCTCTGGCACAAAACAAATGGGAATGCCCTTTGGCTACTCCCTCTCCTTCTCCAGTTCTGAACTCGGAGAACAACCTATCTAGTAAGGCCATTAATCAGAACAAAGGAAAGCGCCTTTTGGCCTTTTTTCATTCTGTGCAAGCTGCGCCTATTCCTGTCCTGGCATAAAATAAGGGAAAATGCTTTTTAGCTAATCCCTCTTCTTCCCCAAGTCTGAAACTTGCTAAGAATACACCTAGTTCTGCCCTGGCGCAGAACAAAGGAAAGCGCCCTTTGGTTCTTTCTTATTCTTCCCCAGTCCTTAACTCGGTGAAAAACACTTCTAGTTGCGCCCTTGCGCCAATCAATACAAAAGCTCTTTTGGGCAGAAACTCTACTCATCCTGACAAAGATAGTCAAATATCTGGCAAGAGAGTAAGTTCTATTCAGAATGAACTTTCTGCTACCCAATTGTGCCATGCTAAGCGCACATGAACATGGTGTGCAGCACAAAAAGGTATTCTACCTACACCCAAGATGTAACGCCCCAGTCCCAAAATACTTAGGACCAAGTACGTAGACATGCCAGCTGTATACATACGAAGCATACTCCAATATATGGAACCTCGTATATCTACATAAGCTGTAAAATACAGTAACCATGAAACTAATCTCATCCATAAATCAATATATCATAAAATCAACTTATAAATGTCATTTGTACAAAATATTGGACGGAGACAAATCCACTTCCAACAAAAAGAGAGAAATACATAGTGACGATGGAAGAGTCGAGCGAAGCGAAAGACAATCCAAAAGCTAGCATCGTGAAGGTAGATTGTAAACTATGTCCTTGGCTAGGGCACCTGCGAAAATCACAAACACACCTGGAGAAATCACTAGGTCCTCAGAGGGACGTAACAAGATACAAGAAGAACATGCTAATATGAACAGCCAGAATAATAATAATATGCAAAAGACTCTCTTGGACACAAATATGCAAAGGGGATTCTAACCGTCTAATGTGCAATTTAGAGGACAACTTTGATGCACATGGGTGGAATTTAGGCTATAAGTACGTAACTGGCATCCAGTCATACGTATCCGGCCGTAACGTACAAAATGTCAGAGGGTAGCTGCAAATATAATCTCGCCATAGTTCCTTTCGAAAACTATGGTTTACCTGTTTGGCTTCCTATACGTACTAGTGACTGTCCTCCCTAAATATTTTCTACACTGACCAAGTTATGTCCATGACCCGCCTAGTTTTGTAACTGTTCGAGTCTCTATACCTTAATCGTAGCAGTTACGATCATCTATCTGACACACGACTATAGAGATAGCCAATCAATATGCAAGTCATGCCCCTAGCAAAATATCTCAAACCGTGTAGTGTGAGTGTCATGGCCAATGGAGATATAAGGATATCCAACAATAAGAAGGTAGTCTGCTAAAACTAAGTCAACATACATCAAATAAAATAAAGCAACGGAAAAAGGACTAATAGAATCGCTTGCACCCAAGTGTGGCTTGGACGCACAGTTGATAACAAATAAAACAAAAATATGAAACAAAGTAAATAAATGCTGAAATAAATAATATGACAGTAAATATAGCACGGTATACTTGCCTGGTGGGGTCGTCTGGTGTGGTGCGATGATCAAAGTGGCACTGACTATGATTTCGAAGTTGCAAGACGTCCTCTGATGGGGGCACAGACTGTTCTATTGGATCCAGAACGGTCATATTAGCTAGGTTCGATAGGAAGATGTACAAAATTTGGCGAGGGAATAGGAAAAAGGGGTCTAGTCGTGGACATAAGATAATTGAAGATATTTGGATAATTATATAGGATTTTTAGTAAATATTTTTATATTATTTGAAAACATATTCTTATTAGTCAAAATATACCTTGGATAAATACTTGAAAATTTAAAAAAATATTATTTTGTCAAAATAGGCACTTGTAGATAGAAACTACATTTTTTATTAGTAAAAATATATTGGAATCAAAATTCATTTTTAGGACAAGGCTAAATGTTAAAATAGGTGGAAAATAGAAATAATTTGTTTTTATTTTTATTTTAGGGTTTCAAAGATCCATTAGAAAATAAGGGTAGGGTCAAGCCCAAGTAAATATATTCAGTTTTTATACAGGAATAATAATAATTTTCGAAGAAATATATTGTAAAATCTTATTATTATTATTATTATTATTATTTTTACTATAATATAAGAGAAACATTTGTTACTTATTACTGTATTACAAAAATTAAAATCTTGATGATAATAAAAAGAAAAAAAAAGAGAAAAGAAAATAATAATAAAAATAATAATAAAAGAACATAAGGAGAGGCTCTCCATTAACTCTCAAAAGAGAGTGTTTAGTTGAAAGAAAAAAATGGGAGCAGGGAAAGGAAGAGGGGGAAGAGGAGAGCTAAGGATGAGAGAGAGAGAGCAAGGAATGAGAGGGGGACGGACGGAGGAGAAGAGGGTCACTGGTTGGCGGTAGGCGACCGCTCCGGCACAGGGGGGAGCTGCGCTCGCGGAGGCGGAGGCGGAGGGAGGCAGCGCTCGCGGAGGAGAAGGTGCGAGAAGGCGGCGCTCGGCGGCAATGTGAGTTGGTGGTGGTGGTGCGTGTATGTTTTTTGTGAGTTTGGGTTTGGAGATGCCAACCACGGCAGTGGTGGATTGAGAAATTTAGGGGATGGTGATGGCGATGGCCGATGGGGCCAGCGTGGGTGGCCGCGGCTTCAGCTGATGGTTGGGGTGATGGTGGACGATGATGATGGTGGTGGTGGTGATGAGTCAGGGTTGAGCGGAGGTTGGAAAGGCTAGTCAGGATGGTTTTGCCATGGGGTCGGGCCCTGGGGATGGTGGCAGTGGCGGTATTAGAGATGGTGAGGGTGGTTCGGCCATGCTGTCGGGCCCCGGTAGGGGTGGTGGTTGTCGGTGACGGAAAGGCCAGAGGGGGGGTATGGCGGTTGCGAGGAGGAACGAAGGCAGTGGTGGTAAAAATTTAATTGTGTCGAGGGTGTCCGACACAGAAAAAAATAATGTATGTGTAAATTATGGAATAAGATTCTGGATGGGGGAACATGGACACGATGCACGTGGGTAGGATTTATTTGTGGAATAATATTGTGGAGAACTCAATGGGAAGCTCCACTATATATAGGGTTGAGAAAATCCTTAGTAGATAAGGATTGAACCCAAATAGATAATTCATTTATTTAATCTAAATTGAATTAAAATAATTTCATTCAAATCTGTATCAATTTTAAATCTAGATAATATCGAACAATAATTTAATCTTATTCAAAAATCTATATAGAATTTATTTAATAAAATCGCCATCCAATTTATTTGTGATAAACTAGTTTAAAATTAACTTTTTATAACTTGAAAAATATGCTACAATATTAATTTTAAAAATCACAATAAATCTTTTTAAATATTGATAGGAAATATTTGGAATTACTCTTTGTATAATAAATAATTAAAATATCAAAATTATGAATAATACTTTAAAATACCTTTTGTTGTAAAATTAAGATAGTTAATAATAAAATAAATTTTGAAAATTTAGATCGTCTACACGAATCAAATTTCGTGTACTTCGCATTCAACTAGTAAAAATATCTATGTATATCTTATTTTTGAAATCGGTATAATTAAATAAAAATTGCCACTAGTGCGACGAAAATTTCTATTTCAAACAAAATAAAATAATTACTATACTAATATTGAAATGAACTGTATGTTTTCTAAAATCCATAAATAAAGCGTTTTCAAAATATGTACCTCGCATATATTCGCACTCGACGAGCAAATATGAAAAACAAAATTTTGCGCGCGACGTTCGAATTCGAAAACAAAAATCAATACCAAATAAAATTTTAAAATCATAGTAAAAATTTAGGGGTTTTACATCCTACCCAACTTACAAGAATTTCGTCCTCGAAATTAAGAATGATTAGGAGGGTTGAAAAGGTACAAGGGTATATCGATACGATCAAATCATGGACGTCGTTTAACACAAACTTGTATTTAGAAAGTCGTAATTTTGATAACGACGAAAATAAATCATGTATATGGTATTGAACGAAAATCGCTAACTAAGGTATATAAATCATGATAACATGAAATCGAGTAGATCAAAGTGAATAATTTGGGGGCTTGGGAGATATGGTTCATTGAGAGAAAATGATATACCAGTCGTCTAGGTTGAGAGCACGAATAAGAGTACGATTGGAATCATTCTAAGGTTTCCAGACGATTAGAAAGTTGCGATAGTCGATATAGGGTCGAAGGAAAGGACGAGTAGGTCATGGCAACGTTATAGTCATATATGACTTGACCGAGGGCTAGCTACGCCATTACAAAACATCAAGAGTTCCAGGGGAGATGTGAGCGAATACAATTGCGGGTTCAAATGTGATTTATAGTTTGAAAAGAAGGTTGTCGGTTGCGGTTGAGATCCTAGAAGGCAAGTTTAACTATATCTCAAACCACATAAGATAATCGTATGAAAAGCGAACCAAAGTGTACTAGGTTGATCAGACCATCATGCACCAGTTCTGATTAGACAATATGTTAATGAGCACGCGCTCAATAGCATAAGTCATGAACAAGCTCGATAGATAGATAAGCTTGCAAAACTAGATTATAGTAGCAACATTAGTCAAGATGGTAAAAAGATAGGCACGGGAGATTAAGATTGAAGGAAAGTAGAATTAGTTCAAACTCCTTAAGAATCCAAGTCATGTCCTGTGTTGGTGCCTATACAGTCGTCCTACTGTTTACTTGTCTAAGGCTTGGTTAAGGCCATAAGGAAGGTTAGGTCGTAAGGTATTCTACCCAACTTACAAGAGTTAAACTAGTAGTGTGATGGGACAATGGATCATGTCTATCTAGTGTGAGTCTTATTCTTATTCACTATCAAGCACGAAGGAAAGGATAGAATAGTGGTAGAAGGAATCAAGCAAAGATATGTAGGGTCAAGGAAGGAGATCAACCATGTGGATGAGATCCTAGACTCTAATCCTATACGCAGGCTTGCTTGGTATGGTAAAGTAACCAAATAATTTATCGAGACCTGCATGGGCCACCATAAAAACATATAACACCCTAGTCCCAAAATACTTAGGACCAAGTACGTAGACATGCCAGCTGTATACATACGAAGCATACTCCAATATATGGAACCTCGTATGTATACATAAGCTGTAAAATGCAGTAACCATGAAACTAATCTCATCCACAAACCAATATATCATAAAATCAACTTATAAATGTCATTTGTACAAAACGTTGGGCGGAGATAAATCTACTACCAACAAAAAGAGAGAAACACATAGTGACGATGGAAGAGTCGAGCGAAGTGAAAGACGATCCAAAAGCTAGCATCGTGAAGGTAGATTGTAAACTATGTCCTTGGCTAGAGCACCTACGAAAATCACAAACATACCTGGAGAAATTACCAGTTCCTTAGAGAGACGTAACAAGATACAGGAAGAACATGCAAATATGAACTGTCAAAATAATAATAATATGCAAAAGACTCTCCTGGACACAAATATGCAAAGGGGATTCTAACCGTCTAATGTACAATTTAGAGGACAACTTTTATACGCATGGGTGAGATTTAGGCTATAAGTACGTAACTGGCATCCAATCATATGTATCCGGCCGTAACGTCCAAAACGTCAGAGGGTAACTGCAAATATAATCTCGCCATAGTTCCTTTCAAAAACTATAGTTTACCTGTTTGGCTTTCCAAATGCACTAGTGACTGTCCTCCTCCAATATTTCCTATACTGACCAAGTCATGTCCATGACCCACCCAGTTTTATAACTTCTCGAGTCTCTATACCTTAATCGTAGCAGTTACGATCATCTATCCGACACACGACTATAGAGATGGCCAATCAATATGGAAGCCGTGCCCCTAGCAAAATATCTCAAACTGTGTAGTGTGAGTGTCATGGCCAATGGAGATATAAGGATATCCCACAATAAGAAGGTAGTCCGCTAAAACTAAGTCAATATGCATCAAATAAAATAAAGCAACGAAAAAAATGACTAATAGAGTCGCTTGCACCCAAGTGTCGCTTGGATGCACAGTTCATAACAAGTAAAACAAAAATATGAAACAAAGTAAATAAATGCTAAAAATAAATAATATGACAGTAAATATAGCACGATATACTTACCTGGTGGGGTCGCCTGGTGGGGTGCGATGATCAAAGTGGCACTGACTATGATTTTGAAGTTGCAAGACGTCCTCTGATGGGGGCACAGACTGTTCCATTGGATCCAGAACAGTCATATTAGCTAGGGTCGATAGGAAGATGTACAAAATTTGGCGAGAGAATAGAAAAAAGGGTTCTAGTCGTGGACATGAGATAATTGAAGATATTTGAATAATTATATACGATTACTTGAAAACATGTTCTTATTAGTCAAAATATACCTTGGATAAATACTTGAAATTTTTTAAAAAAATCGTTTTGTCAAAATAGGCATTTGTAAATAGAAACTACGTTTTTTATTAGTAAAAATATATTGGAATCAAAAATCATTTTTAGGACAAGGCTAAATGTTAAAAAAGGTGGAAAATAGAAATAAATTATTTTTATTTTTATTTTAGGGTTTCAAAGATCCATTAGAAAATAAGGGTAGGGTCAAGCCCAAGTAAATATATTCAGTTTTTATACATAAATAATAATAATTTTTGAAGAAATATATTATACAATCTTATTATTATTATTATTATTATTTACTATAATATAAGAGAAACATTTGTTACTTTTTACTGTATTACAAAAATTAAAATCATGATAATAATAAAAAGAAAGAAAGGAAAGAGAAAAGAAAATAATAATAAAATAACATAAGGAGAGGCTCTCCATTAACTCTCAAAAGAGAGAGTTTAGTTGAAAGAAAAAAAATGGGAGCGGGAAAGGAAAAGGGGGAAGAGAAGAGCTGAGGATGAGAGAGAGAGCAAGGGAGGAGAGGGGGACGGACGGAGGAGAAGAGGGTCACTGGTCGGCGGTAGGCGACCACTCCGGAGTGAGGGGGGCTGCGCTTGCGGAGGCGAAGGCGGTGGGAGGCGGCGCTCGCGGAGGCAGAGGCACGAAAAGGCGACACTCGGCGGTAAGGTGTGTTGGTGGTGGTGGTGGTGCGTGTGTGTTTTTGTGGGTTTGGGTTTGGAGATGCCGGCCACGGCGGTGGTGGTTTGAGAAATTTAGGGGACGATGATGGCGATGGCCGATGGGGCCAGCGTGGGCGGTCGCGGCTTCGGCTGACGGGGGGGTGATGGTGGACGATGATGATGGTGGTGGTGGTGATGATTCAGGGGTGAGCGGAGGTCGAAAAGGCTAGTCAGGATGGTGTGGGTGGTTTGGCCATGGGGTCGGGCCCTGGTGATGGCGGCAGTGGCGGTATTGGAGATGGTGAGGGTGGTTCGGCCATGGGGTCGGGCCCCGGTGGTGGTGGTGGTTGTCGGTGACGGAAAGGCCAGAGAGGGGGTGTGGTGGCTGCGAGAAAGAACGGAGGCAGTGCTGGTAGAAATTTAATTGTGTCGGGAATGTCCGATACGGAAGAAAATAATGTATGTGTAAATTATGGAATAAGATTCTAGATGGGGGAACGTGGACACGATGCACGTGGGTGGGATTTATTTGTGGACTAATATTATGGAGAAGTCAATGGGAAGCACCCCTATATATAGGGTTGAGGAAATCCTTAGTAGATAAGGATTAACCCCAAATAGATAATTCATTTATTTAATCTAAATTGAATTAAAATAATTTCATTCAAATCTGTATCAATTTTAAATCTAGATAATATTGAATAATGATTTAATCTTATTCAAAAATCTATATAGAATTTATTTAATAAAATCGCCATCCAATTTATTTGTGATAAACTAGTTTAAAATTAACTTTTTATAACTTGAAAAGTATTCTACAATATTAATTTTGAAAATCACAATAAATATTTTTAAATATTGATAGGAAATATTTGGAATTACTCTTTGTATAATAAATAATTAAAATGTTGAAATTATGAATAGTACTTCAAAATACCTTTTGTAGTAAAATTAAGATAGTTAATAATAAAATAAACTTTGAAAATTTAAATCGTCTACACGAATCAAATTTCGTGTACTTCGCATTCAACTAGTAAAAATATCTATGTATATCTTATTTTTGAAATCTGTATAATTAAATAAAAATTGCCACTAGTGCGTCGGAAATTTCTATTTCAAACAAAATAAAATATTTACTATACTAATATTGAAATGAACTGTATATTTTCTAAAATCCATAAATAAAGTGTTTTCAAAATATGTACCTCGTACATATTCGCACTCGACGAGCAAATTTGAAAAACAAAATTTCGCGTGCGACGTTCAAATTCGAAAACAAAAATCAATACCAAATAAAATTTTAAAATCATAGTAAAAATTTAGGGGTTTTACACAAGAATTCAAGTCATGATTTGCCAACCCTGTACATCTCAAGATCCAAACAAGGCAAGCTGTTGGTGTCTCAAACAGACCCACAAGTGGAGCACCTATCTGACTTGCGTGCCTATCTCAACATGCGCCACTCAAGATCAATTTCAGCAAGGCATAAACTGCCTGTGCTGGCAGCCAACTTGTGCCAGAGGATGACCTCTGAAGTTAATAATCCTCTTACCTATGCCAATCAGCTCAGCACCTCCTTGTACACTCAGGGTACATGACACTTCAAGAACCGGAATCATGTTTCCAATGTCATCAAGGAATATATCCCTCCGACTTCTTCTCGTCCTGTCGTTGTAACCGATCTTTGTAAACTTCTTGCACAGAAGCGGAAGATTGTAAGGCCGTCTCATCCACTTGTAGCTCCACAACAAGAACATCATTGTAATCATCACCACGAGGTAGTCATTAAATGTTGCTGCCAGTCAGCTAAGCGACCTGTCTTCGACCGTTTAAACTATGCTCAGACTCCTGAACCAGTGATAGTAGATGAAGATGAATTATTGTCCGCTTCTGTCAACATGACATCACAAAGCACTGGGGGTGGAAACCGTCCGAGACGCAATGCATCCCACAACCCCAGTCAACAATACTTGGATCAGATCTGTGATTCTGGTGAAGGGGTCTACCGACACACCAAATCAAGAAGCCGAGAAACAGTCGATCAAAGGAATCTTCCTTCTGATCGAGATACAATCGATCAAAGAAATCTTCCTTCTGACCAAGAATCAATCGATCAAAGGAATCTTCCTTACTCTAACCAAGATTCCTTCAGTCAAAGGAGCATTCCTATCCTTTGTCCTGGGGGTAGTTCCTTGTATGACTTGGATGCCGACAGTGAAAGTTCTGAGCGGACCATCTTTTCTACCAGTTCCTCTCTAGTGGCCAGAGAAGTGACAACATATGTCACTAATGAGGAACAAGACGTATCTAGCTCTAATAGTCAAGAGCAGAGAATTGCTGTATTAGAGGCCAGTTTGAAGAACATGGCTGAAATGATGACATGCATGCATGATGTGATCATGGCACAACACACGGTTCCACCAGTTGCAAATCTGATTCCGACCCAAGAACCTGTAATGACATCTGCTCCCGTCAATATTGGTCTGGGCGTACAGTCTCCTCATACTACTTCAGTACCAGTCCAGGCCACTCCAAGTCAGTCTGGTGTTGGGGCTGGTACAATCATGCAGTCCCTCCTCCTAACACACCAAATCAGTCCACTGCTCCACAACCAGTGGGAGATGCTAACGAGGCCGTAAAACTTTTGCGTACTCAGTTTGAAGCCTTCAAACAGAAAGATAGCCTACAGAAGCTTGGGATTAAACAACCTTATCCCATATAGTGGAAAGAAGTTTAATTTCTACCCAAATATAAACCTCCTACCATTATGCTGTTTGATGGCAATACATCCCCAAGTCAATACCTCAACCACTTTGAAGTAATGACTGATCAACTTCAGCCGAACGATGCTCTACTTACTAGAGTATTCGTAGGATGCTTAGCTGGTACAGCTTACAATTGGTATAACAATTTTCCAGATGGTTCCATAACCTCCTTTTTTGGATTCAAACAAATATTCCTAGAACAATTTTATGAGGGAAAAAATAACATGACTATGTCAGCCCTCATCAAAATCAAACATCGGCATAATAAAACTACTGAACATTTTATTGAATGATTCTGCCGTGAGGTACTCAAAATGCCTCTAAGAACTCCAGATGCTTTGACTATAGACACATACAAATCAAACTTGTTGCCTATAATCAGCATATGGACTGGCTCTACACAGTTTCAGGATTGACTTTCCTTCATAATAAATGCCAAGGCAGCAGAAGAAAGTGCGGACAAGTTCAAACAATTAGACATTCAGATGAAATACATACCTGTGCCCAGATCACCATCAATTGTTGCCGTTGCCAAACATCAGCGTCACCACCAAAGAGGCAGTCCGTCTTTCAAAGACTACGATCGATGGCGTCTGCACATCAGAGACTCGGTAAAGGATCATCGAGTAAAGAAGAAGATAAACTCCTCATTGCTTTATGCAACGCGGCGCAAGGTTCTCCATCTCTCAAGAATCTTGCCAAGAACCCTTCCGTCTCCGCCAACAAATCTAAGGGCCGACTGGGAGGCAACAAACCGAAAGTGTCCAACACAGGTGTATTTTAACACACCCACGCTCAAAATAAACTCTTGTCAGAGGCTAGGGGTAGCCAACCCCCACCATCCATAACAATCTTTCGTTCCAACCTGAGGAAGGATTGTATGGAACTGACACAGGTGCCTCCGTTGGCACAAGCAACCAGCAGGCTGGGGGTAGCAACTACAACGAGTCGAAAGATGATAGCAATCACATATCTATTCTCGGGATGACGAGACTCAGGTGTCTGAGCTAGAGAGTGAAAGATCTACCATCCTTTCTACCTGTCCGCACCTGATGTCCATTTCCATGGCCGAAGGTGACAAAACGAAAAGAAGCAAGGGTCCAGTCATCAAAAATGTAGAGAGGCCTTGGAGACAGGCCTGAATACATTAAATGAAACTATGTAGGCCTTGACTTCTGTAGTTCTGGAGATTAAGGAGAAATTGACATCCAACGTCCCTACTCCTGCTAGCCAAGACCCGAGTATGAACGGTGGGTTTAATGCACCTACCATCTTGAGTCAAGCAATGCCGCTATCATCTACTCCATCAACAACTGGACTCGCGTTGTCAAATGACATGCAGCCAGCCCTCAAAGAATTGTACGCTCGCTATGACGCCAGAGAAAAGCGAGAATCACTCCAAAGGATGGGGATTCGGCAACCATATTCGGCCAAATGGGATAATATGATATATCTACCCAAGTACAAGCCGCAGACGCTCGTGCTATTTGATACGAAGGAGTCTTCTCATTGATACCTGAGGTACTTCGCCTCGGTAACTAGGCATCTACCAAGAGATGATGCTCTACTCACTAACATATTCGTAGGATCATTATAAGGGGTAGCTTACGAATGGTTTTACAGTCTTTTCGACAACTGCATCTCGTCGTTTGACGATTTGAAGCGTCTCTTCCTCGTTCGATTCTACGAAGGAGAAAAAGACATGACAATGTCTACTCTCATGGACATTGTCCAGAAGGAGAAAGAGCATATACGTGCTTATATTAAGAGCTTCCACGAGGCAGCTTTGAGGTTACCACTTGGTGTGCCCGAATCCATGCTCATGGATTCATGCCGCAAGAACATGCTTCCCGCAATCAAGCTGTGGCATAGTGCTCCGTACATAGAGTGGATACCTTTCATCAGTGAGGTGGATGTAGCAGAAAGAAAGGCCCGGGACACGCAACTACTGGGATCGAGTTTCCCCTCACTCGAAGACAAAGGGAAGCGCTCATCTAGCAATAACCACGTCCGATGGTAAAAGAAAGCAAGCAATGACCGTCAATATCTCCAGAGGTTCAGTGTCAATGAACCAAAAGCTGGAAAAAATGCCAAGGCTGAAGGAAACCTACTCCTTCAACGACGAAGATACACTAGAACTCTTCGATATGTTGGTAAAGGGTAGCAAACTTCAACTCCCGCCTCCAAAGCGTCCGGACGAAGTGGAAAAGGTGGATAATCCAAAATACTGTCACTATCACCAGTATATTCACCATTCAACATGCGACTGCTACATGTTGAAGAGACTGATCCAACGCCTCATTGATGCCAAAGTTATCTCACTCGACTACGAGAAAAAGACTGTCACTGCTAATATGGTCACCTTCCAGTTCGGAAGTTTTCCAATAACAGAGGCTCAAAACGGTGTCGTTCATATCCCAAGGGCGACAATAGAAGTAGTCAATCTTTCACCGGTCCGTGACAATGCTCAAGGCCTTATCCTACTTATGACGCCCCGAGGCGAAGTTATGTGGATCCATCCTGATCTTGCCCTGACATAATGCTGCCTGCAGCACACTCTGTTAAAGAAAAAAAAGTCAAGTCATGCCGTACGGTCTCTACATCGGCTGACGACACTCTGGTTACCACTCGCTCGGCGTACCAACAAGAGGACCACCAGGCTTTGGAGGAAGAAGTACCTCCACCTGCTGCCCCTACTTCACCCGATGCATCGGAAGCAGGTTCGTCTCAAACCCCAACAGAAGATAAGCAGAGGCAGAAGAAGGTTCGCTTTGACAAACCTCTAAGGAAAGACTCGACAGTAGGTCCAATCAAGCCCTACAACTTCGACATATTGGCACAGCTTGTAAATACTCCAGCCAGGTTATCGCTCTTCGAGCTACTTCGTCTCTCCAAAAAGACTCAGGACGCCCTCAGCGAGGCTCTGCAGAATGCCTATTCCTTCTTCACCCAGGTGCAACCACCAAAGGAGGACCATGTTGCATGCCCACATTGCCATAGCGTGGTCAAGATGATTCCTAATATCACCTTTACTCAGCAGGACATGTTGTTGAAGAACAACCGACATAATAGACCCATGTACGATATATGATATATTGGTTCCATCAAGATCGATTGTATCCACATCGACCATGGCTCCTCAGTCAGCATCATCCCCGAAGTCTTCTCCAAACCTTAGGATTTTGATTTATCGGCTGACCACGTGGAACACTACAATCAGCAGTTTGAATCCTGGAAAGAGCGAGCCCTTGGGCAAGAACCGTCTGAAATGCCAGATAGGCGACCTCCAGACATATGTGACTTGTTATGTTATTGATGTCGACATAAACTATAATATATTGTTGGGTCAATCATCGATTCATGAGTACATCATCGTGCCTTTTACTCTCCATCAATGCATGAAGTATGTAGCCAACGACGGGACTATCAAGACTGAGTTCGCTGATATTGATACATTTCGAGGACTCGAAGCATACTGTACGGATGCTGATATAAGTCAGTCCCATGGGATGATGATGCTAATGATATCGATAACGAGGCAGATAATGCATCAGAAGGCACAGCTATGGCCAAAGAACCACTGAGGGTTTGATTGAGGGGGAAGCCTCCCCAAACATCAGTGCCTCCTATTATCAAGCTTCGAGGAAAGGCTCCTGCTCGTTCGCCCCCGAAAGTATCAGCTGCTAGCCAGGAGCCTATGCAAATAAAGCTCTCCCAAAAGGGCCTCAAAAACAACTCTGAGGTCGCAGGAACCTCCGACTCCAGCCCTCTTGGTAGTCAAATTGAAGCAAAAGCCTCCTCCACCTTCTCCCATGTCAGGCTTAGTTATCACGGATGAAGATGTAGCCTCCCTTCTCGAAAAATTTTTGAAATATTTTTTCATTATTGATTTGATTTTGTTTTGTTTATTCATTTTTTGTACAATTCATCCATTCATCCAATTAGCCATTGATTTCATTTATATTTGAACTTGTGCAAAATCTATTTGTTTTCTAAGTGGGTGATATGTGATAGCCATTGGAGGTTTTATTTTCAAATTCTTAAGATTAATGTACATATTGTTGCAAAACAAACTTTAAAAATCCTTTATTACTGAAAGTAAGATACAATAGGGAGGGATTCCCGCCCAAATGCTTCCAAATATTCATCTACATTATTTAAATTTATATTTAAAGAGATTATGTGGGATATTTCTGCCAACAAGAATGGATCCGCCCACAATCATCCAAAAAATCTTTAAAGAGATTATGTGGAATATTGCTGCCAACATGAATGGATCCGTCCATAACCGTCCAAAAAAAATCTTCTCCCGTAACCGTTCGTAACTGAGCGCGGAAAATAGGAGTGGCATTCCAACCTTTCCATAACTGCTTCATAGCGATTTTCATAAAGTCTTCTCCTTATTTTTCTTTTTCACTTTCCCTATTCTATTTCAATTGTTACTACCCAGGCCAAAAACCTAGAGAGAGAGAAAGAGTGAGTGAAGAAGCAGTAGCGAGGAGGAGGAGTCGGACTTCATCGCCATCGCCAACGTTTCTTCGGTCGGGGTATCGATATTCTTCCTTCTCTTGCTATTTCGATTCTTATGGTTATAGTTTTCTTTCAGCAATATTAATCTGATAATGAAGCGCACTTTCTTTGATATATGATTATTTTGTTGATGGATGATTATTTTGTTGACGGCTTTATGCTGCACACATTTTTCATAAATTTTTTGAATATGTCTGACTATTTGATTAACATTGTCGATTTTTTTAAATTTTTTTATTTTGTGATGAGTACTGTCATTTTAATATTTTTGATATTTATTTCGATTTTAATGATCATAGCTTTAGATTTAATGGCTTTGTTTGTTGGATAGGCTGTAATTATATGTGAATATTTTTTTGGAGAAATTTTAAGGATCCAATGTTTTGTGTGTTATCACTTTGTTGATTTTTTGTTGTTTGAGTTTTTTTTAAGGTTTTGTTTGTTTATTTTTTTAGTTCTTATTATGTTCCATTGAACCACGTCCAAAAATGAATAAAAGATGCACAAGTCTTTATAGCGTATTGGTGGTAAGTAGTCCTCCGATAAGTACTCCGTTAGCTCGATGAATTTTTGTGTGTTTTCTTTTTTTGTTTCTGTCAATGCACCAAACCAAAGTGACGTTTTGGTACTGGGTAATTTTTTTATTTCTGAAAAAAAAATTAGGATGAAGAATCTATTCTCATGTCTTTATTTTCTAAGATTTTTTTTATTTTTATTATTTTTCATTTTTAACCTTTTTTTTGGGGTTTTTCAGTTTTTATTAGTTTATTTTTTCAGTTTTTGAAAGGTTTTTTCGGTTTTTTTTTTTTAGTTTTAAGAATTTTTTTGTTTTTTGTTTTCTTTTGTTTTGTTTCCATTTAAATGTTTTTTGTTTTCATTTTTTGTTAGGTTTTTGATTTTCAGTTTTTTAAGATTCATCATTTCTTTATTCTTTTTTAAGGTTTTTCTTTCATTTTTATACTTTTTATTTTTTTTTAGAATGATTTTTTTGTTTTAGTTTAGTTTTTTCCATATTTTTTATTTTCATTTTTCTAAGAATGATTTATTTTTGTTTTTTCGCATTTTTTTTATCCTTTCTAAAAAAATTGTTTTCATTTATAGTGTATTGATGGTAAGCAGTCCTCCGATAAGTACTCTGTTAGCTCTATGATTTTTTTTTTCTGTCAACACACCAAATTAGAGGGACGTTTTGGTACTCGATAATTTTTTTTATTCCTGAAAAAAATTATGATAGAAAATCTATTTTCATGCCTATATTTTCTAAGAATTTTTTTAGTTTTTTCTTTTCATTTTTAACCCTTTTTTTTGGGGGGGGGGGGGGGGGGGGGGGGGTTTCACTTTTTTAGATTTTTTTTTTCTTCAGTTTTTGAAAGATTTTTTCGATTTTTGTTTTTTCAGGTTTTTCTATTTTTTTAAATGATTTTTTGTTTTCATTTTTTGTTAGATTTTTTATTTTCAGTTTTTTAAGATTCACCATTTCTTTGTTCTTTTTATTTTTTTATTTTTTTTTTATTTTTTTTTATCTTTTTAAATTTTTTTTGAGAATGATTTTCTTTGTTTTAGTTTAGTTTTTTTTTCATATTCATTTTTCTAAAATGATTTATTTTTATTTTTTTTCCAATTTTTTCGCAGTTTTTTTATCCTTTCTAAAAAAATGTTTTCATTTTATTTTCGCAATGTTTATATGTTGACCAAAAATGAGAATATATTTTTTATAAATATTTGTTACTTGGTATTTGAAATATCGAAAATATAGAATTTAGATGGTTCTATTGTAGTTATCTTACATTGAAAACATATACACTGATATTACTTGTGTTTTATACGGCAGTGAGGTTGAAACTGCATAAAGTATTTTTCTTCATTACAGTTTTGGCAAACAAAGGAACTTTCATGTTTAATAATTATCCAGTTAATTTCAATGATCAGTGGCTGGATTGGAGAATTGATAATATCATCTCAAAGATGAGGCATGGTTGGGATATAATGATGGCTGCATATGTTGTTATTATGGACAGAACGTAATATGATGATATTCGAGCAAAATAAAAGTTCTAAGAATAGTATCTAATTTAACACTGCTACTTTGTGTAATTTCTGGAGAAGTATTTTCCCTTAGGGTGCGTTTGATTGCAAGGTGGAAAATGTGTGGAAAAGAAATTAATTCTATGGAATTATTTTCCTAGGAAAAAAATTCCATGGAATTTTAAAAAATTTTCATGGAAAACTTAATTTGGGTGTTTGATTGCCATTATTTTCCACGAAAAATAGTTATTTTCCATGGAAAATGATATTTTCCTATGGGTTGGATAAGTTTCATTTTCCACCATTTTGGATGGAAATATGGAAAATGATAGTTTTTTGGAAAATAATTCCATGGAAAATATAAGTTATCAAACACTACAATTGGTGGAAAATTTGTGATGGAAATATTTTCCATGGAAAGGAGACTATAAATTGAGGGTTCCTTATACCAGAAAGGAGACTAGAAATGAGGGGTTGTTCAGTGTTTGAAAGGTTTTTTTGGTTATTTTATTTCAGTTTAAAAAAAAATTGTTTCCATTTAAACGTTTTTTTCCTGTTTTTTAATGCTTTTTTTGTTAGATTTTTTTTCCGGTTTTTTAAGATTCATCATTTCTTTGTTCTTTTTTTATAAGGTTTTTTTTTCTGTTTTATTTTATTTTATTATTTTTTCGGGAATGATTTTTTTGTTTTAGTTTAGTTTTTTTCATATTTTTTATTTTAATTTGTCTAAGAATGCTTTATTTTTGTTTTTTTGCAGTTTTTTTTTTTGCAATTTTTTCGCAGTTTTTTTTATCTTTTTTAAAAAATATTGTTTTCATTTTATTTTGGGAATGTTTTATTATTGACCAAAAATGAGAATATAATTTTTCATAAAAATTTGTTACCTGGTATTTGAAATATCGAAAATATAGAATTTAGACATATTTCGTATACCAAACATCTCCTTAATTTTGCTAAGGGCAGTTTGGTAACTTGCTTAAAAATATATTTTCTTCAGGCCAAATTGGACTAGCGGCTCTAAAAGAATGGACGAATAGATTTTTTTTTTTTCATTATGTAGGGCGAATTCATATGGAGAATAGTGGAGACTTGCTAGATTTTCGGAAAGAAATAGTTTAATGACAATTTGCAAATATATATTTCTCGAATATGTCTGACTGTTTGATTAGCATTGACGATTTTTTTTAGGGTTTTGATTTTGTGATGAGAACTGTCATTTTAATATTTTTGATATTTATTTCGATTTTAGTGATCATTGCTTTAGATCTGATGGCTTCGTTTGTTGGATAGACTGTAATTATAGGTGTTTTTTTTGGGAGAAGGTAATCTTTTCACTTTATTAAGTCTCCTTAAATGTTCTCTTTCAAGTTTAGAAAATTAAGAATTTTTACTTTCAAAATAATATTAATTAATGTTCTCTTTCAGATACAAAGTAACATACCTATATATATCTATATATTTATATAGATATATACATACATATATGTAAATGCATGACTAACCACTAATTATTTAGATTATATGCGTCCTACCAAAAAACTAATATTCATACACAAAAAATAACTAAATGATAGTTTTATCTGTCCCGTGCGTCGCACGGGTACTCGCACTAGTGTTTATAGAATGAAATAGTTTCCCATATTTTGTTTCCATATTGCTTTGTAATGTCAAAGTCCTATCCTAGTAACAGGCATCTCTTTATATTGGTTCTGGTGTCGGTCATTGGTTGTTTTTTTTCAAGTATTATTAGATTACAACCATCATGCACACTCCAATTTGTACATGCATTTGTGCTTGCGTGCTTGTCTATTGCTGCCTGGTGAATTCTACAGTGTTCTCTTTTATATGGACGAATTCGAGCATCCCAGCCCAAGCCCGCACATGCCAAACCGAGCCCACGTGGTTTCTTTCCTCATGTGCATATATATGATACATGAAAACCCTAGCCGCTAACTCAAACACACACACCAGCCCCTCCACCTTTTCCTATATCCTGTGTTAGCCTCGCTCGTCCCGTAACTACCGTCAAAGAATGTCCCCGGCGTCTGGGTAACCGTACCGGCCGAACGTACGTACAACTAGATGTTTCCCCGGCCAGTCGTTCGCCGTCCGTAATATGGTGTAGGCCGATGTACACCAATCCTCCGGGGACCGGCAGGAGCAGCCATGGCATTACGGCAGCCCGCGCCTCCGCACGCGAGCCCTGGCCAGAGCGGGTTGCCAAGTGATCTCGCGGCTCTGGCTTCCCGGCGACCCACGTCGGGCAACGGGCAGACTTTCGCCTTTGCTCGCAGGACCTCGCCAGCACCGGTCATGACCCATGCCCCCCATCGTTTCGGTCGACGACGTCAGTCGTCGCACGGAGTAGTAGCAACCGGTGCAACCCACCATGCATGCCGGAGCCATCGGAAACCAACTACAGAGCCAGCCTCACTCGAATCCGAGGCCCCGACGAGGCAACCATGATCCAGTCTCCATCGTGAACCACCATCAACCACTCGGACGACTTTTTCTTGCACAGCCCAATCCAATGCCATCCTTCCCATGGCCGCGTGTGCCTCCCAAACGCTGTCCAACTGCTGGGACCTCCACGCGAGAAAGAGGAGATACACGCGAGGAAGAATAGGAGGAAGCAGCAGAAATGGTGATGCAAAGAAGAAGATTTCGGTTGAAATACTGAGGTGTTGGGCCCAGTTTATAAGGAAAGAAAAGGTTAGTTTGCATATAAACCCTTCTTAAAGTACTTATTATAACTTAAGCCAATCACTATGAATCATGCACGTGGGACACAATGGTCACCATCCACGTTAGCAGGAAATATAGGAAGAAGTTGTACACAACAGCTCATATCTTCAACTTTACTTTGACAAATTTGCTCATAAGTCCCTCTAATACAATTTAAATGCCACCTAATTAGTTCAAAGTATAAAGGATGCTTGTGTAAATAATGTAGCTATATTATAGATAACTAACCAGTCCGAATCTCATATTAAAATAATAATAATTTATGAATATTATATTATTATATATAATTAAACAATGTATATATTTACATTTGGAGTAATGTCTTATAAATTTACTTTAGACAGTTGTGAAACTTTTCCATCACTTTGTGTACGTTCGTCAGATCGAGATGAAACTTGCGCCAACAGTACCGTATCATTTTTCTGGTCCTGTATGCCAAGTACTACAAGAAATATGTACATTATTAGCGCAAAAAATCTGCTATCGTACGTATTACATAGCGTTTTCATAAATGCTATGTCATCGGCAGCTATCTTAGGTTCCACCCATACGATAGCGTTTTTCTAAAATGCTACGACAGGTTCAGATACAATAGCAATATCTGAATGCCTTAATTTTCTTTATTATGGCACATCCGTTTTATGTTAAAAACTTGATGACAATTCATATTTTGTGCTATGATAGGACGTTCTACAATAGCAATTTTTTATTGTTTTAAAATATTTTGTTATAGCGTTAATTAATTATTTCACGGCTAAAGTTTCGTGCTATAATATATGATTATAACATTTTTTTTTTGCTATTAAACGTATTTTCATTCAATAAGAACCTGTTTTACGTATCTATTGTAATATTAGAGAACCTGTTTCACATGATATAAATAAGAACCTGTTTTACACAAATAAGATCATTCATAACACAAGTCTAAAACCAATCCAACATACATAACACAAGTCTAGAGTTTCATTCACAATACATAACACAAGTCTAGAGTTTCATTCAACATTTTCATTCAACATACGTAACATAGGTTTGAATCCAAAATACATAAGACAAGTCATAAGTTCATAAGCCTAGCTAGTCTAAATCCAATTTAAACTGCTAACTCGGACGAAAGTTTGTTCATTCCCCTGCAAAAAAAGCAACAAGGTCTTACATCAGTTAAGCAATGAAACATCAGATTGAAAACCAAAACACAAGCATTACACTAATTAAAACACTTACCAAGTTTCTTAAAATCAAAAGATGACCAATTTATCCATTGGCCATGCGATAGACGAACCAAGTGCATCTCCCATAAACTCGATATCATCTGTTGTTCTCCAAACCGCTGCTTCATCTACCTTCACTATATCTACCCAAACTCTAGCTGTATTAGGCCCCAAGCGAACAAAGTGTACCTTTTGCTCTGGGTCGGTTGAATGCACACGCCCTTCAGCAACAACCCGCTTCCTTCCGCTAATGTCTATCAACTTGCACTTTTGATTTTCCTTGATAACTTCAGCTCCATGTTTACGCTGCCAGTTAACATAAACCAATTAATACACTCAGTAATAAGCAGAACCAACTTCAGATCATATTTACAAAAATTTATCGGGGATCTTCGGATAGGGGATTGTGAGGCTAGTTGAGATTTCCTTACAGAAGATTTTGGACCTGTTGTCGGAGCCTTCTCAGCAGGAGGTTTTGGAAAAGTTGCTGCAGATTTTGTACCTGTTGCTCAAGATGTCTCTATATGAGATGTAGAACTTGTTCCAGCAGATTTTTGACCTGTTGATGCTGATTTTCCTCCTGATGTTTTATCAGATGATGCAGGATTCTGAAGAGAAGATTTCTGACCTGTTGTATCTGTTGTGTTCTCAAATACAACTTTGATGGCAGGCCATGCCACGAAAGACATTAAACAGTCCTCAAGATATGTCTTGTCCATCGTAGGCCTCCATATGAATGTATCAGGTTGATGTATGACATCCACAAATACTTTAACTGCCTTTGGTCCGAGTGGAAGCCCATTAACCAATGCTTTTGGTTCTTGTGTTTGCCAACGTCCTTCAGCAACAACCAAATCATCTGCAGACAAATCCAATAGTTTGCACTTGTTTGCAGAATTTGTCCTCGGGCCCTGTCAAACACATTCAGCTAACAATCACATAATCCTACTCATCAATGACCAATTCAGTTTGCTATTAGTCTGACAAATAAACCTTACCAGTGGTGCAATGTCTTCTTGTTGGAGCCCCTGTTCTAGGTTAACACACTTAGAGGCAGGCCACGCAATCATCTGTCCAACAGCTTCCTCAATTGTGAACATGTTAGTCGCAGGTCTCCAAAGGAATGCTTCTGGTACAGTAGCAGTGTCAACCAAGACTTTAACATCCATAGGGCCTAAGCGACTCTCATTCACCAAGTCTTCCGGATCAGAAGAAATAATACGCCCCTCAGCAACGTTTGCATCAGTACCACCCCAATCAATCAAGACACACTTAGGTTGTGATCTTTTGTTCACACTCTAGAAAATGTTTAGAATATAAATTATCAGATCGTAAATTAAGAACGAAAGCATTGATATGATATGAAAGCCTTACTCTTGCAGCCGAGTTTTCACCAACTTCAGGTTCTTGTCTCTGTTTTAAACAAGGACAAATGTCAAAATTATATATCAATTCAGTGGCTCAACGTATTTATTGAGAATTGTCTTACCTGGTTTTTCATTTTGGCAATTTCAGCTTGTAACTCATTGACTTTTTGTTGGAGATGAACTTGTTTCTCTTCCATTTCAGTCATACACTTGTGCTTCACTTGGAAACATGCTAATTTGGTCTTACTCATGTTCCTACCCATTGCCCTCATTCGACCAGGATTGTCGGGTCCTAAAAGTTGGCTAAGTGTATCTCGTCCTTCATTCGTTGCAGAAGATGGACCATCACTATTAACCATCTCAGCTGCCTTTTTCTACAAATCATAAAATACAGATTCCAAAGGCTAAAATGTAACGGAACATGACATCTTAAAAACTCAAATCAAAATCATTTCAAGTCCAATTAAGAACTTACAATTTTCTCAGCCGCATTTGTATTCACTGGTGTACCATCTTTTTTGGTACGCGACTTGACCCAAACCCTTAGCCTTGTCACTTCAGCTGGGTTTTCACTACCAATTTTCTGAGGAGAGAAAATATAAGAGGTGTATAAAAAGGACTTTGAATATGCTGATCATAATAAAAGAACATAACTTTAGGCTTACCATCTCTTCTGTTAGTCTAACCATTCCTTTACGACTACAAGTGTGCAAAATCTGTTTGCGCCTTCTTTCCTTATAGCTATCACTCAGAGCCTAATAGATGAATGTTACTATGTAATCTTCTATCTACTAAAACACTTACCAATTAATTCCAAATGAATACCTTAAATGTTTGGCTTGTTTTGAGCTTCACAAATTTACGCCAATCAATTGGAGAAATATTCTTAGGTCTCAGATTCATCCTCTTTTGGTTGTTCTTTGCTTCATTAATCTGGGAAACTAGGCGCGATTTAGATGACCTCCACAAACATCCCATCTGCTTAAGCACTGCACTCTTTTGGTAATCTTCATCTAATTCAAATCTTGCCTGAACTCATATGCAAAACAAAACAGTAAATTACAGAAATAATCTGATTATGGCACTTTCTAAGAAGTCAGTTTAAAGATGTAACCTGAACAGATTTCCAAAGAAGTGTCTTGACTTCTTCACCGAGTTTTTTCTAACTTTCAAGTGTAACAGGAATGTGTTCCCGTACCAGTGGACCTAAGTATGAAGACAACTTAACTGACCCAGGACCATAAGGTTCTCCCATGAAAGTGAAGTCAACTCGCACTCTGGTATTTTGGTCCTTGGCGATGTCTTTCATCCTTGTCGGTCCTCGCTGTCTCTTACGCTTAGGTTCAACCTCACGTTCATGCTCTTCAGATAACTCAAACTCACCTTCAGGCTCTTCTTCATCTACACCTTTTTCACCATCTTCAGCTGTAGATGTCCTTACATTCTCAGCTTCAGTCTCTTCCTCAGCCAAAGGTTGCGGGTCTCTTCATTGCTTCTTCTTTCCACCTCCCATTTTAATTCACCTGAAACAAATGACAGAAATGAGTTAATTCACATTTATGGAAGCAAAACAAGAAAACATCAAGTAAGCACACAATGACCAATCACACATCAGACACAACAAACAAACAAGGAAGAAACTGAAAATAATCAAAAACCTAAATTTTACATATATATGCCTTCACAATCAGTTCGGGCATTTTCAGTATCATCCATGTCAACATCCATGTCAACACTTGATGGCAGTGGCCCAATGTCAGCATTTCCTTCTTGAAAATCTTCCTTACTGTATCTTCTTGCCGGACCTCTCATAACAACGTACCAACTTGATGATTCGTCTTCCCTTGAATAAAACACTTGCTTTGCTTGAGAGGCTAAGATATAAGGATCCCTTAAAAAAGAGACTTGACTATGATTTAGGTTGACAAGTGTGAAACCATCTTCTATCTTCACTCCATTACCCATTATTGCCCATTGGCACCGGAATAGAGGAACGTAAAAAATATTATAATCCAACAAGATAATGTTAGTTACTCTGCCGTAGTATGACACCAAATCAACCACTTGTGAAGTGTCTTTCGCACTAGATCTGCAGATTGCAGTAGCCTCATAGAAAACCCCACTATTCTGACTTTTTCTATCTACTGATCTTGTGTGAAACCGTTGACCATTCACTATATAACCTGAATACGACCGTGCAGAAGTACGTGGACCATATGCCAACCACTTAAGTGTTTCTCCATGTTCTTTTGAATCAAGAGGTATCTAACAAATAAAAACAACAAGTCAGACACCAATAGACATATACATACCATTATAACATAAAAAACAGAGAAGATAAAACTAGCCTTTTCTTTTAGCCAATTTGCAAAATTCTGAGTATGCATACTCCATAACGTAGATGCATCACGTCTACATCTTCCATTTGAGTCTTACAGAAACTGTAGATGCTCACTTGTACAAGATTTTGAAATAAAAAGGTATCAGTTTGTTGATCATTAAAAGAAATGAGTAATCAACTAGAAAACTGTGGAACTTACTCTACATAAGGGTCGACGACAGCCATGTTTTGGATGACAGCAAGATGGGCTATTCTCTTCTCTACTTCTGTAAGAGTAATTGAAATGCCTGCGGATATTGGCCGACCCTCTAGGATTGAGTTGTTATCATACTCAGTGTTTCTATCTTGTTTTTCTTGAATATTTGTTGTCTTCTTCAAAAATTTACTACAAAACTGGATGCACTCTTCAGCAAGATAAGACTCAGCAATACAACCTTCTGGTCTTGCAGGATTTCTCAAAAAATCTTTTAGAACTTTCATATACCTGACAATTGTGAAAACTGAAAGATCAACAAAACTGTCAAATGCAAAATTTTTGTAAAAATCATATAAAATACAAGTATTACCTCTCAAATGGATACATCCATCTAAAATGGACTGGTCCACCAAGACGAGCTTCCCTTCCTAGATGTACCGTCAAATGCACCATGATATCAAAGAAACTTGGAGGAAAAAATCTTTCAAACATGCAGAGAGTTTCAACAATCTCAGCTTCCATAACCAAAATCTGCTCTCGGTCAATAACTCGCTGACACAAGTGGTTGAAGAATGCACATAAGCGAACAATTGCTACCCTAGGACCTTTAGGTAGTAAACCTCTAAGTGCTATTGGAAGAAGTTGCTGCATTAACACGTGATAATCGTGTGATTTCAAACCTGTGACCTTACAGTCATCTAATGATACGCCTCTGGATATGTTAGAACAATACCCATCAGGTCCCTTAAAGTCAAATAGACGCCTACATAAGATTTTCTTCTCTGCCTTGGACAAATTCCAAGGTGCTGCGGGAAGGTATGTTCTTTTTCCTTGGGTGTTAGGGTGCAAATCTTTCCTAATACCAAGATCTTCCAGATCTTTACGAGCTTGAAGGCCATCCTTCGATTTTGCACAATACAACAATGTAGATACAATACTTGCAGCAACATTTCTCTCCACATGCATTACATCTAAGTTATGCCTAACCGGTAGTTCCTAACCAACACATATACAATAAATAAACAAAGTTAAACAACGCTTAATTGATGGAATCTGAAAAAAAAAACTAAAAGAAACAAATGACATAATAACATACCTCCCAATAAGGTAGCTTGAAAAAGATGGACCTTTTCTTTCATCTTGATAACTCTTCTTCATCTACGTTTTCTTCTTCCTCTTCTTCCTCCTCTGATTCGCTGGCTAAATCCTCACTATCAGAGCCTAACCCAGAACAATCTGTCCTTTTTCTCTGACTTGCAGATTGTTTAAAATTTCCAAAGTCGTTTTTGAAATTTTTCAGGTTTTGAGAAATTTCACGACCAGATAGAATTCTTCCCTTTCTCCCTTGTTCTGCTTTTCCATCAAACCAAGATTTCTTTCCCCTATAACTATGCGTTGGTGGCAGACCCTTTCTATGACACATGTAGACATGTTTTTTGCTGAACTTCAACCACATACTATCTGTATTTTTCCCACAGATAGGACAACCCATTTTACCCTTTACTTTGCAGCCTGCAAGATTCCCATACGCAGGAAAATCACTAATCGTCCAAAGCAGCATTGCCTTAAGAGTAGAAGTCGATTTACTAAAGGCGTCATATGCTAACTCTCCATTGTTCCACAGATGGTTGAGATCTTCTATGAGGGGTTCTAAGTACACATCAATACTTTTACCCGGCTGTTGTGGACCAGGAATCAACAATGTTAGCATGATGTTCTCCTTCTTCATGTATAAATCAGGTGGCAGATTATAGTTTACTAGCAAAACAGGCCAGCAACTATACCTTGTATTCTTCATGTTGAATGGATTAAAACCATCTGTGGAGAGGCCAAGCCTCACGTTCCTTTCTTCAGCTGCAAAGGAAGGGTATTTGTCATTCATCTGATCCCATGTGACCGAATCCACAGGGTGTCGAAGTTTTCCATCGCTACTTTTGTTACAAAAATGCCACCTTAAATTCTTAGCCATTTTCTCAGACCTAAACATTCTTTTCAGCCGTGGGACTATTGGAAAGTACCGTAATACTTTCTGTGGTACACCTTTCTTTACTTGACTAGTGTGCATGTTAGTCTTCCATCTTGAAGCCTTGTATTTTGGACAATTATCGAGCTTCTTGTACTTCTTTCTGAATAGACAGCAGTCGTTGACACATGCATGAATCTTCTCATATCCCATATCAAATGATTTCAGAAATTTCTTCACCTCGTACAGTGATGTGTGCAACACATTATCCTCTGGCAACATATTCGGCAATGTCTCTAACAGATCATTGAAGCTCTTGTCAGACCAGCCATTCTGTGTCTTAAGTCTGAAAAGTGATACAATAGCCGAAAGCTTGCTATGGTTTACACAACTTGGATATAATGGTGTTTCAGCATCTGCAATCTTTGCAAGAAACTCATCTTCTTTCTTGTCCTCACCTTCTGCAATTTCACCCAATTGACCCTTACTAGCTAACTCTTCATCCAAAAAATCAGCAGCTTGATATAAACCAAGAATCTCATCATTCCAATGACTTAATTTACTTTCACCTTCAACGCCTGAGTTCAGTTCTCCATGATGGTACCAATCAGACCGCATCTTATAAGCCTCATCCATTCCCCTAGTAACAAGATGATCAACTACAACTCTACCTGAGTGTCGATCTATATTACGACAGTCAATACAAGGGCATACAATCATATCAGCGTCTCCCAAAGCCGCAGCCACAGCTCGCACAAAATTTGTAGCACCTCTCTCATAACCAGGATCAGCTCTTCATTTCAGAATTTAAGTTAAAAAAAGAAGAAGAAATAAAGTCTCCAAACCCCTACTGAAACCTAACCTATATAATTAAAGTTTTACCTGCAAAGATGCACCCATGCCTTGTCCACCATTATATGATATAACTTTAATCTAAACCTTTAGTACCATAAGCGCCATATCAGATATAATGATAGAGTATTCCACAACACAAAATTATTCAATATTCAGACCATTTAACAAATAACTCAACCGCTTATAATTACTCAAGCAAAAAAAATTCAAACTCAGTCCAGATCTGTTTAATATATCAAACATATCTCACCATGTTTAAAACCAATAAAACTAAAAGCACGAAACCTAATAAACAACAACAACAACAATATACAAAAATTTAAGACATCAATTAACAGCCTAAGTAATGTAGAAAGATGGTACTAACCTGTCGTGTGATAAAAGCCAAAGAAAAGCTTCAAATTCCCATAATTGCACTTAGCAGTACTTGCAAAAGAAAAATACATAATGAGTCTAAGGTTATGCAAACGTGAAGAACAAATGAAGCTAGAATCCAAAATACAGAACAGATGCATCGCAAGTTTCATATAACAGATTAAGCTATACTCAAAAAATCTGAATTTCCTAAACCAAACAAGTTCATCTCTAATCAGACAGTAACATAAGTATTGGTGTATCCAATTGTTTGAATTTAACAACACAACAAAATGAATATGCATCGCAAGTATCAGACAACAGATTGTTCATTCTATTTATCTATGGCTACAGCTAAATCAATTCCCAAAAACTTTAATGTCAAAATAGAACATTCTTCGCAAATAACATACGCATGCAAAAAAGAAGAAAATTAATTTCGAATCAATACTAAAATCGAGAACTATGAAATTGAAACAAAAATCAAATGCATGAAAGCTATGAAATCGAGAACTATGAAATTGAAAGCTATGAAATCGAAACAAAACTATGAAATCAAAACAAAATCAAATGCATGATACAAAACTCTACAATTGAAACTTATAAACCTACAAAACCTAAACAATTGTTATTTAGATTCACGAAAGCTCGAAGGAAGGATGAAAAACATGCCTTCGACAGGGATGGGCGAAATTAGGGCCGACGACAGTGTCAAACCACAGTTTATGAAAGTTGAAAGTTGGCTCAGTCCAAAGCTGAGCTCAACCTGAAACAACCAAGTAAACCCATATTTTCCCCAAAACTGTTTGAATATCAGAGAATAGATCAAATACCAACTGAGAACAATGTCATGAAGAACTAAGAAAACATAAAAAGGGTTCACTGTTGAACCTGAAATGAAACTACAATTGATAACCTGAGATCACACTCCTAATTTGAAACCTGATATGCAAAAACCACTAAACAGTAGACTCAACTCAAAACATCAATACACACAGGCAACCACATATCAACCCATGATACCATCAACTCTGAAAGTTTGTCCTCAACTCCCATAAGCCATAAGCTCATAGCCGGTCCTGCCAATGTCCTAATGGGGTCGATTTTCGGTCCTATTTTTAAAACATTGAAACTTAACCATCCTTCTCCCTTTGTAACTGGAAAGTGGATAAAATATCTTGTATTGTTAATATATATATATATATATATATATATATATATATATATATATATATATATATATATATATATATATATATATATATATATATATATATCAAGAGACATGCAAAATTGACTTGTTATATAATCTTTAACCTGACAGGATATGCTGGATGTGCCCTTCCTCTACATAATTGGAGCTTTCATTCCAGCGACAATGATAGCGGTCCTCTACTATTTCGACCACAGTGTAGCATCCCAGCTAGCACAGCAAAAGGAATTTAATTTGAGAAAGCCACCATCCTTTCACTACGACTTGCTTCTTTTGGGTTTTCTAGTACCTCTTCCTCTCCAATCTTCCATGTTCTTGATCCTTATATTTTCTGCCAACTATGACAAATATAAAATTTTCTAACTGTTATTTTTCACATGGCAGACATTATTATGTGGCCTAATTGGAATTCCTCCTTCAAATGGTGTCATACCATAATCTCCCATGCATACAAAAAGTTTAGCTACTCTTAAGCACCAGGTTTGCCCACTGTCCCATATTCAAAAAAATTGGAAAAAAAATGTAGGCTAAACTATCCTAATGGCACACTAATGCATATTAACTTTTTACTGCTCAATTTTAGAAAATAAGTTTTGTCAATTTTAAAGTACATCGATATCACTTTAAAAGAACATCTTGTAATACAAGTATTTAAATTGTACTTTTGTACTATAAGATATGTCATCCGGCCCTCGGCCCATGCCGTACAATCTTTTTGAGATGGTCTCGGTGTGTTTCAAAATCGATGAAAGGTGATTAATTCAAAAGAGCAATTTATGAAGTTGAGTTGCAAAAATTGAGTAGTAAAAAGTTAAGAGTAAAAAACGTGGTCGTTGGGATGTATATAATTTAGGGTTATTTAGTAACCTGGTCTGATATAATAGTAAATATTAGGGTTTGGATTTCGAAAATGAGCGGCGTTAGGATTTGGATCTCCAAATCAATGTTCATGTAGACAAATAAACAGTGATTTGGAGACCCAAATCCTAACACCGGTCATTTTCGAAACCCAAACTCTAATTTTAACTATTATACGAGACCCTATTACTAAATAACCCTATAATTTATGCTTGTCAATATATCTTTACTGAGCTTATTCATACTGTGCAGCTTCTTCGTAATCGACTAGTAACCACAGCACGCAAAAGTATGGGTCAAAACTCAAGCCTAGATCACACTCCTAATTTGAAACCTGATATGCAAAAACCACTAAATAGTAGACTCAACTCAAAACATCAATACACACAGGCAACCACATATCAAGGCAACCACATATCAACCCATGATACCATCAACTCTGAAAACTGAGTCCAGATTGAAACTCTCTCACATAAGAACTCAAATTCAACTTTCACATCAAAACCAAAATCCAACTAAGAAAACATAATATTATTTTAATATATTATATTATTGGTATCAAACCACAGTTTACTCAAATCTAACTTTCATAAACTGGTGTATCCAATTGTTTGAATTTAACAACACAACAAAATGAATATGCATCGTAAGTATCAGACAACAGATTGTTCATTCTATTTATCTATGGCTACAGCTAAATCAATTCCCAAAAACTTTAACGTCAAAATAGAACATTCTTCGCAAATAACATACGCATGCAAAAAAGAAGAAAATTAATTTCGAATCAATACTAAAATCGAGAACTATGAAATTGAAACAAAAATCAAATGCATGAAAGCTATGAAATCGAGAACTATGAGATTGAAAGCTATGAAATCGAAACAAAACTATGAAATCGAAACAAAATCAAATGCATGATACAAAACTCTACAATTGAAACTTATCAACCTACAAAACCTAAACTTATCAACCAACAAAACCTACAAAACCTAAACAAAATCAAATGCATGATACCAAAATCGAAGGAAGGAAGAAAAATATGCCTTCGACAGGGATGGGCGACCTTCAGGGCGGCGTCGGCGACTCTAATCAGCGGTGTCAGCGACCTTCACGGCGAATTCGTAAGTGTGGTGAGTTTTAGGATTTTTGGAAAAAGAGGGAAACTGAAAGAGGAAATAAAAGAAACCTAAAATAAAATAGGAAATAAAAGAAACCTAAAATAAATTCGTAAGTGTGGTGAGTTTTAGGGTTTTTTGGTCAAGTGTTTGGCGGTATAAGTGTTTTTAGGTTCCCGCTTAATGAAACTCTATCTTAGCGTTTATCAAATGCTATTATAAAGTAACCAAAATATCAAACTTATTTTTTATAGCAGTTCAGCAAAACGTGCTATTACGTTATGCTATCAATGTGCATTTTTTTGTAGTAAAGTTTGGTCTGATTCTGAGACTGTTGATAAAATCACCGTTTTGCGGACCCCACGGTCCCACTCAACGGGTGATTTTGTGCACGGCCCGCCGGAATCCAACTCTGGACATACGGTTGGGTTCGTATCGAAAATCCAGATCCGTAGATATGTAGTTTGACGACTTTAGAGACCATTCACTCTGGCACGCTTTTTGGTGCAAAGCGGGTCCAACAGCGGACATCATTTTTGCCCGAAATTACCGTTTTGCCCATGTGTCCTGAATTGGACTTAAGGACAGGCAATCCTAGCTAATTTGACTATTCTGAGAACATTGATAATGTTTATTTCAGCTTTCGGAGATAGTTTTGATGACTTGGACTTCGTGGTTTATCGGTTGACTATATATTTGTTGGATCTGCGTGCAACCTCCAGGCAAGTATACCTTGCCTTCCTCTACAGTTTTATTTATATGCATTGTATTTCTTTTTCTAGTTTTGATTGTTTATGGACATGTGCTTTTCGTATTATATTCTTTTGAGTTGTTTTCATTGCATATAGCCGTGTTCATGTTTGGTCTTGTGGTTCACACTTGGAGTTTCTCGTCAGTACCTTGCTTGAGTCGTGTCATAGAACGAATACGTGTAATTGAACTGCTAAATCCTTGATATTGTTTTCTTGACACCAGAGAGTCCACACTCGGGACGAGGGTGTTTTTCTTGATCTGTTTACATCCGTGAGTCGACACGCGGGACGAGGATGTCGATTATTTGCACCAGAGAGTCCACACTCAGGACGAGGGTGTCGATTTGACTTGCACCAGAGAGTCCACACTCGGGACGAGGATATTTACATCAGAGAGTCCACACTCGGGATGAGGATGTAGTACTTACACCAGAGAGTCCACATTCGGGACGATGGTGAATTGACGTGAACTAACCAGAGAGTCCACACTCGGGATGAGGGTTAGTACTAACCAGAGAGTCCACACTCGGGACGAGGGTTAGTGCTTAGTTCAAATCCGTGAGTCCATACTCGGGATGAGGGTTTGGTTCTTCCATTGATCTTGTGTTTCGTTCATCCGGCAGTTCATTTACGCGTAGTTGTTCTAGTGTTCGTGTTCGTGTTCATAGTCATTTATCGTGTTCCTATTTTCTTATTTATTTTCTTGTGCATGATAAAACTGTTAGATAGGCATGTATATTATGTATCTTGCTATGTCCTCTGAGGACCTGATGATCTCTTCAGGTTTAGCGATTGCATGAAGTTAGCTAGTAGTTCGGGATGGCGGAGGATTTGCGATTCTTGTGGGATTCAGATATCATTATTATGTTTGTTATCCTTTCGTGCTTTACATTCCTTATCATGAAATATTCTGTTTATTGATTCAGTTTAGAGACTTGTTATTTTTTTTGGAGTCTCATCGGACATATATGCTAGTGGGCTGCAGACCACAACCCATAGTGTTCATTCATATTTAATATTCTTATTGTTGATTGAGATATAGATTGTTTTGGCATGATTTGGCAGTATACCAAAGCCTTTACAGCATTTACGTATTCGAGTCGGGCTGGAGTCCGCTTGATGCGTAGCTGGCTTGCTCACAAACTCGCGTCCGAAAAAGCGGGTACGGGTCGTGACAAGTTTTTTTGGTGGCCCATGCAGGTCAGAGCATATCGTACCGGTTACGTAACTGTACTGGTACGAGCCTGCGACAATGACTGAACCTTAGAAATCTCAATCCACTCTGCCTTTAAAATTCTTCTAGAAATTCTCTACGTCCTTGAAAACTCCATATTTGCTCTCGATTATACTTCCTTGCTTTCTGTACCATTGATTCTCGTCCATTTTATTTCGAGGTGACGAATGATCGTGCTGTTTAGAATTCATCAAAATTTCTTAAATTATAGTATAATATTGCATGATTATTGAGTTTTGGTTGTTTATAGATATGAAGGATTATAGTTGCCATATGCCTAGATATCTGTCGGTAGAATTGCTAGCAACTAGTTAGAAGATCAGAAGACTTTAGTGACCGTGTTTTGAGGAGTAGTATGACCAAAGGTGGGTAGAAGTCCGCAATATTCGGAGTGATAAAATGACTAGAGAAGGTCATAAAATATTTTGGAGAAATTAAATTTGAGGAGATTAAGGAAATATTAGACTTTGATTTTTAGGAATAATTATGAATTCGAATTTCGAGGATGAAATTATTTTAAGGTGGGTAGATTTGTAGCCTCCCTTCTCGAAAAAAATTTGAAATATTTTTTCATTATTGATTTGATTTTGTTTTGTTTATTCATTTTTTGTACAATTCATCCATTCATCCAATTAGCCATTGATTTCATTTATATTTGAACTTGTGCAAAATCTACTTATTTTCTAAGTGGGTGATATGTGATAGCCATTGGAGGTTTTATTTTCAAATTCTTAAGATTAATGTACATATTGTTGCAAAACAAACTTTAGAAATGTTTATAGAATGAAATAGTTTCCCATATTTTGTTTCCATATTGCTTTGTAATGTCAAAGTCCTATCCTAGTAACAGGCATCTCTTTATATTGGTTCTGGTGTCGGTCATTGGTTGTTTTTTTCAAGTATTATTAGATTACAACCATCATGCGCACTCCAATTTGCACATGCATTTGTGCTTGCGTGCTTGTCTATTGCTGCCTGGCGAATTCTACATTGTTCTCTTTTATATGGACGAATTCGAGCATCCCAGCCCAAGCCCGCACATGCCAAACCGAGCCCACGAGGTTTCTTTCCTCATGTGCATATATATATGATACATGAAAACCCTAGCCGCTAACTCAAACACACACACCAGCCCCTCCACCTTTTCCTATATCCTGTGTTAGCCTCGCTCGTCCCGTAACTACCATCAAAGAATGTCCCCGGCGTCTGGGTAACCGTACCGGCCGAACATACGTACAACTAGATGTTTCCCCGGCCAGTCGTTCGCCGTCCGCAATCTGGTGCAGGCCGATGTACACCAATCCTCCGGGGACCGGCAGGAGCAGCCATGGCATTATGGTAGCCCGCGCCTCCGCACGCGAGCCCTGGCCAGAGCGGGTTGCCAAGTGATCTCGCGGCTCTGGCTTCCCGACGACCCACGTCGGGCAACGGGCAACGGGCAGACTTTCGCCTTTGCCCGCAGGACCTCGCCAGCACCGGTCATGACCCATGCCCCCCATCATTTCGGTCGACGACGTCAGTCATCGCACGGAGTAGTAGCAACCGGTGCAACCCACCATGCATGCCGGAGCCATCGGAAACCAACTACAGAGCCAGCCTCACTCGAATCCGAGGCCCCGACGAGGCAACCATGATCCAGTCTCCATCGTGAACCACCATCAACCACTCGGACGACTTTTTCTTGCACAGCCCAATCCAATGCCATCCGTCCCATGGCCGCGTGTGCCTCTCAAACGCTGTCCAACTGCTGGGACCTCCACGCGAGAAAGAGGAGATATACGCGAGGAAGAATAGGAGGAAGCAGCAGAAATGGTGATGCAAAGAAGAAGATTTCGGTTGAAATACTGAGGTGTTGGGCCCAGTTTATAAGGAAAGAAAAGGTTAGTTTGCATATAAACCCTTCTTAAAGTACTTATTATAACTTAAGCCAATCACTATGAATCATGCACGTGGGACACAATGGTCACCATCCACGTTAGTAGGAAATATAGGAAGAAGTTGTACACAACAGCTCATATCTTCAACTTTACTTTGACAAATTTGCTCATAAGTCCCTCTAATACAATTTAAATGCCACCTAATTAGTTCAAAGTATAAAAGATGCTTGTGTAAATAATGTAGATATATTATAGATAACTAACCAGTCCGAATCTCATATTAAAATAATAATAATTTATGAATATTATATTATTATATACAATTAAACAATGTATATATTTACATTTGGAGTAATGTCTTATAAATTTATTTAGGCAGTTGTGAAACTTTTCCATCACTTTGTGTACGTTCGTCAGATCGAGACGAAACTTGCGCCAACAGTACCGTATCATTTTTCTGGTCCTGTATGCCAAGTTTGGTCTGATTCTGAGACTATTGATAAAATCACCGTTTTGCGGGCCCCACGGTCCCACTCAACGGGTGATTTTGTGCACGGCCCGCCGGAATCCAACTCTGGACATACGGTTGGGTTCGTATCGGAAAACCAGATCCGTAGATATGTAGTTTGACGACTTTAGAGACGATTCACTCTTGCACGCTTTTTGGTGCAAAGCGGATCCAACGGCGGACATCGTTTTTGTCCGAAATTACCGTTTTACCCATGTGTCCAGAATTGGACTTAAGGACAGGCAATCATAGCTAATTTGACTATTCTGAGAACATTGGTAATGTTTATTTCAGCTTTCGGAGACAGTTTTGATGACTTGGACTTCGTGGTTTATCGGTTGACTATATATTTGTTGGATCTGCGTGCAACCTCCAGGCAAGTATACCTTGCCTTCCTCTACAGTTTTATTTATATGCATTGTATTTCATTTTCCAGTTTTGATTGTTTATGGACATGTAATTTTCGTATTATATTCTTTTGAGTTATTTTCATTGCATATAGCCGTGTTCATGTTTGGTCTTGTGGTTCACACTTGGAGTTTCTCGTCAGTACCTTGCTTGAGTCGTGTCATAGAACGAGTACGTGTAATTGAACTGCTAAATCCTTGATATTGTTTCCTTGACACCAGAGAGTCCACACTCGGGACGAGGGTATTTTTCTTGATCTGTTTACATCCGTGAGTCCACACTCGGGACGAGGATGTCGATTATTTGCACCAGAGAGTCCACACTCGGGACGAGGGTGTCGATTTGACTTGCACCAGAGAGTCCACACTCAGGACGAGGGTGTTTACATCAGAGAGTCCACACTCGGGATGAGGATGTAGTACTTGCACCAGAGAGTCCACATTCGGGACGAGGGTGAATTGACGTGAACTAACCAGAGAGTCCACACTCGGGATGAGGGTTAGTACTAACCAGAGAGTCCACACTCGGGAAGAGGGTTAGTGCTTAGTTCAAACCCGTGAGTCCACACTCGGGATGAGGGTTTGGTTCTTCTATTGATCTCGTGTTTCGTTCATCCGACAGTTCATTTACGCGTAGTTGTTCTAGTGTTCGTGTTCGTGTTCATAGTCATTTATCGTGTTCCTATTTCTTATTTATTTTCTTGTGCATGATAAAACTGTTAGATAGGCATGTATATTATGTATCTTGCTATGTCCTCTGAGGACCTGATGATCTCTTCAGGTTTAGCGATTGCATGAAGTTAGCTAGTAGTTCGGGATGGCGGAGGATTTGCGATGCTTGTGGGATTCAGGTATCATTATTACGTTTGTTATCCTTTCGTGCTTTACATTCCTTATCATGAGATGTTCTGTTTATTGATTCAGTTTAGAGACTTGTTATTTTTTTTGGAGTCTCATCGGACATATATGCTAGTGGGCTGCAGACCACAACCCATAGTGTTCATTCATGTTTAATATTCTTATTGTGGATTGAGATATAGATTGTTTTGCCATGATTTGGCAGTATACCATAGCCTTGACAGCATTTACGTATTCGAGTCGGGCTGGAGTCCGCTTGATGCGTAGCTGGCTTGCTCACAAGCTCGCATCCGAAAAAGCGGGTACGGGTTGTGACAGAAGAGTTAGGAGACAACATATGCACCAATGCTGAGGCGTATTCTTTGGATGATGTAATCCCTCGGGATAAAATTTCATATTTTATTAAAAGAAAGTTGTCTTTAAATTATTCTTGTGCACACTGGAACACTATGTATTTCTTAGATAACGCTGTGTATATATTGTAAATACAAGTGACAACTGCTAATCTTGCAAGCTGAGTTGCCCATTCTCGAGATGCTTACTTCTTGGTTCCAGCAAGGAAGAAAGATGAGGAACCCATCATCTTCGGTCGAGTAGAGCATCATCAAAGACTTACGCCCACAGAGCCAGAGCCTGATAATGGTAAGATGTGGCTCTACCGTTACACTACTCAAGCTAAACACCTCATCCAGAAAATGGGATACGACTTGAACAGCAACAGAGGACTGAACTATGGCAAAGGTTGATGCCTTTCTTTACGGTTTTGTGCTCCAAAGGAAAAGTCTCAGAACTACTACCAGTGAACTCGCTGGGGGTTGGGTTACGTTACACCTTCAACAACTTCGAAGAGTTCATAACTGGAGGTCATGGTGCATTCTCACACCTCTGATTCCTCAACCTAGGACTCTGATACCAGTATCGGCCAAGCCTTCTAGAAGATACAGTTTTTTAATATGGTCTCTACAGATCCCTCAATTGAAGAGGAAGACCAGATGCTCAAATTTTTTGAAGATGAACCCTGGACTCAACACCTAGGATCCCAATAGGAGTGGCATTTCGAACAACGAGAACCTTCCACTAAAGACGAGGTCGTCTAAGTCGAGCTAGGAGATGAGGCTTCCCCTAAACCCATCTTCATTAACAAAAGCTTGACTGGAGAAGACAGAGAATCTCTGATACAGCTGATCAGAGAGTACATCGATGTCTTTTTTTGGAGCTATGAAGACATGCCAGGTTTAGACCCGCATATTATAATGCACTGACTCAACATCCTGCCCAATGCTAAACCTGTCAAACAGCAACAATATCGCTTTTGTCCCAACATCATGGATGCTATCGACAAACTTATAGAGAGTGGTTTCATTTGCGAAGAGCAACATCTAGACTGGGTGGCCAACATTGTTCATGTTACTAAAAAGAATGGAAAGATTCGAGCCCATATAGACTTCAGGGACCTTAACTCAGTCTATCCAAAAGATGAGTTTCCTCTCCAATTACCGACATAATGATTGACAATACTTGTGGCATTGAACGCATGTACTTTATGGACGAGTTCTCAGACTATAACCAGATCAAGATGTTCCCTGAAGATGAAAAACATACATTATTTCGGACTCCAAAAGGAATATACTGTTATATAGTAATTCCTTTCAGATTGAAAAAATACATGAGCAACATACCAGCGGGATATGAGTACCATATTTTGTAAACACCTTCAAAAAATGGTAGAATGTTATTTTAATGACATTGCCGTTAAGAGCCAAAACAAATCCATCCATCTGGATGACTTGAGGATAATGTTCGACTTGATACGGACACATCGACTGAAGATGAACCCAACCAAGTCTTTCCTGGGGGTTTCCAATGGTAAGTTCTTGGGTTTCATCGTTACGGCCAAGGGTATTCACATTGACCCTGAGAAGACCAAGGCCATCCTAGACATGGCTCCCCCAAAGAATCTTCGCAAGCTTTGGGGCCTGTAAGGATGCTGGGCATACATCAGAAGATTTATATTAAATCTCTCTAGATGATGCCAACCCTTTACTAAACTGATGAAAAAAGAGTTTCTTATGTCTGGACCGAAGAATGCCAGCATGCATTCGATGAAATCAAGAAGTACCTCACTAGCCTTCTAGTACTTGTAGCACCTGTCACATGAAGGCCCTTTCTACTGTATGTCAAGGCCATGGACCATTCTCTCGGTGCTTACTAGTCCAGAGAAGAAATAAAGGCCACGAACAAGCAATCTACTATCTGAGTAGAACCATAATTAGTGCTGAGCATCGTTATAATCCTGTGGAGAAGGAGTGCCTTCCGCTAGTCTTCGCCATTCAAAAGATGTACTATTATGTGACTGGATAGACAATTTACATCATCTCCCGAGTCAATTCCATAAGAGTCCTCATGACAAAACTAGGGGTGCTAAACTCGCGGTTAGCCACATGGGCAATCCTTTTGACTCCTTATAACATGGTGTTCGTCCCACAAAAGGGAGTTAAAGGGCAAGCATTAGCCGATTTCCTGACGGCACATCCTGTATCAAAAACATCGAAGCTCTATGACGGTATTTCTGATGAGGTCTTAGAGTCAAACGTGGTCTCAGACAATCCATCTGGCGGATGTTTTCTGACGGTGCTTCAAGAACAGGACCCAAAGGCGAGATCATCGCAGGGGTCGGAGTCATTCTTATTACTTCTGACGACCTAGTCATCTATCGTGTATATTCTCTCATGGATACATGCACCAATAATGTTGCTGAGTATAACGCACTCATCATCGGTCTCCAGCTTGCTAAACAGTTGGTGGTCGACTACATTGAGGCCTACGACAACTTGAAGCTGATTATCAACCAGGTTTGAGGGCAATATAAGGTTCAACACGAAGATCTGATCCCTTACCATCGGGCAGCAATCGATATCATTTCTACCTTCACAGGATTCTTTATAGAACATGTACCTCGATTGCAAAACTTGGGGGCCAATGCCCTCGCCAGTCTTGCCGCCTCTCCGGCAGCTCCTATCGGAACTCAATACTCCATCGCGGTAATGGGTCGAGAGTTGGTCTGTCCAAAGAACAACCTGCAAACGTGTCTAAGCTACTCTGTATAGGAAGACACTAATATTGACGTTCGAGACTAGTGATTCCCGTTCATAGACTATACACTTTACAGAATCCTACCCGAAGACCTGAAGGAAGCCACTTCTATCAAGAGGCATTTGCTCCGGTTCTTGTATGACACCGCTACTAAAATACTATATCGTCGTTCATATGATAGACTTCTCCTGCGGTGTCTATCCAATGACGAGATAAAAGAAGCACTCCGGGAGGCACACGATGGTACCTACGAAGCCCACTAGCCTGGGCCTAACTTACAAGACTGACTACATCGCATGGGCTACTACTGCCCACTATAATGGCAGACGCCATAGAATATGCTAAGAAGTGTCAGGTATGTCATTTGCATGCCTACTTCATCCACCAACCTTTTGAGTTCTTGCACCCCACTGTCGTCGCCTGGCCCTTTGAAGTGCCAGGTATGTCATTATCGACTATTTTTCCAAGTGGGCGGAAGCAGTGCCTCTGGTAGAGGTGAAAACCTCGAACGTGATCAGCTTTGTTAAGCATCACGTCATTTACCGCTTCAGAGTTCCTCGAAGGGTTATCCATGACAATAGCCCTCAGTTTGTGAGCCATGTATTCCAACGGTTCTGTGGTAAAAATCGGATACAGAATGTAGTGTCAATGACCTACAATCCTGCAGCAAATGGACTAGCCAAGCCATTCAACAAGACGATCGTCAAATTGCTCAAAAAAGTCTTATCTTCCAATAAACGCGACTGGAATGAAAAACTCGACGAATGTCTATGGGCTTATCGTACGACCATTTGGACACCTACTGGCAACATGCCATTCTCCCTCTACGGGAACGAGGCAGTACTTCTCCTGGAAATTTAGACTTCATCTCTACGGGTAGCCGTCAATTACCAGCTGACAGTCGAAGACAATCAACACCGTCGGCTACAGAAGTTGAAACGTTGGACAAAAAAACGTCTACTAGCTCAATAAAGTATCGAACTCTATCAAGCTTGTATATCCGGAGCCTTCAACAAAAGGTCTGGAAAAGAATATTCCAAGTAGGTGACCTCATCTTATCAGTTCGAAGACCAATGGGGATGACTCACAAGACGGCTGGAAAGTTTGATCCCAAGTGGGAAGGACCATTCGTCGTAGAGATAATCTATTCCAATGGTGCTTACCGGCTGGCCAAACCTAACGTCGATTTGCTAATGATGCCGATCAATGGTAAATTCCTAAAAAAATACTATGTCTGAAGCAAAAAAACACATATATTTCCACAGTCCTTATGAATGTTGATGAATTCTATTAACGAGTTCATCCCTTTCCTATTTCTCCAATAGAAAACACTCCATGTCCATATTATCTCTGAGCTGTTTTTCTATTCCCTAACAAAGTTCTTGCCTACCATGTCTATGTTACCTCCGAGTAGACATTTCTTCCATAACAAACCTCATATTTTTATGATTATCTATAGAATATTTTATGTCTATATTACCTCTGAGTCATTCTATACACCCGTAGAATCTATTCCTACCATGTCCATATTACCTATGAGTAGACATTTCTTCCATGACAAACCCCGTATTGTCATGATTATCTATAGAACATTTCACGTCCATATTATCTCTGAGTTGTTCTATACACCTGTAGAATCTATCCTTGCCATATCCATATAACCTGTGAGTAAAAAAAAAAATTCTATCACAAAAATTCTGTGTTTACCATGTCTATATAACCTATGAGTAAACACCCTATCCCCAGTGGAGTAACTTCTATCTCCTCATGTTATATTACATCTGAGAGAATTCTCATTATTGTACAAGAATGTTCACAGTAAATGGACAAGTAAAGAAGCAAAACTAAAAATTTCCATTCACAAAATGGAAAAGTTCTTCTTTTTTTGCTACAAAAGGGTCTCTCAAAAACAGGGACAAAAAGACAAAGGACATCAGTATTGTGATGACCGATACATGAGTTCTTCCAATCGACTCCTTAAAAGGGTAACCTGGGGCCCGACCAACTCTTTGGCTCGGCGCAATGTTTCTTATCATCGGGCGGCCTCATCCTCAAGCTGGGACAAACTTTGGTGAACAAGATCAAACTCTGCCTGATGTTCGACATCACAAAATGTTATACAAACTTTTTATTTACTGAACTTGAAAAATGGTACAGTCGATTCCTATGCGAGGAAACTTAAGTACAAGAATTCTGGGAAAGCATGACGGTGGAGATCGAGCACTGCAGTGGCTCCTTTACTCCGTTGATGATCTGACGATGAGTTGGACTTGCTTTGGTTTTCTGGTACCTTTGATGGAACTCTAGGATTACCGATCAAGAGGATGTCGGAGTTTAAGACTTCTAAGCTCTGTCTTTGGCCTTCTGCTTCTTTTCTCTCTGTGTGTGTCCTCCTTCTTTTTTGTTGAAGGGAAAACTCCTTCTATTTATAGGGGAAAGGGGGGCACATATGCGATGTGCACTCGGATTTGAGATATAAAGGAATATGCTGTTATTGCATTGTATGGGCTTCTGCTGAGCTGACACGTGGCGGACTTCATGATTCTCCTCTATCGAGATCTCGAGTTGTTATCAAAATAACAGAAGGAGATGACACGTGTCGCGTGTCTATTGCTGGGAATCCTCTGTTCAGATGAAGCCGAGTAGATCTTGGATTTCATCTCAGAGTAGGATTCTGTTTGAACTTCAGAAGGCTATCGGTTTAAACAAATTGACTTGATACGACCTTTATCAAAAGAGAAAACTTCATCCTTATCTAAGTTTTAAACCAATTGATAAGACATTTGCACTTATCAATATGATCAACCTCTGTCCTATTTTTTAGACTGGCAGTTTAAACAAACCAATTGGGTGGGACCATGCAACCTATGCCTCTAGCGAGGTCTTAGTGTTGTTGTATTTCTGGTGCGATGAGTAGACTATTCTTCTGGAGACAACGGAGCCTCTGCAATTTCAGGCGACAAGTGGACTATGTTTCGAAGATAAGGGATCCTTTGTGCGTTTGAGCGATGAGTAGGCTGTGTTTCGAGTGGTAAAGTCATTGTGCTTTAGGGCGACGAGTAGGCTGTGCTTCAGGCTAACGAGGTTACTGTACTTTTGGAGCGGCAGGCGAACTTGTGTTGGATGCACTGGTGTTTCCCAAGTCTTTGATAAAGGGGGTTGAGCTTCTGGGTCGAAGCAAAGGTATGCGCCATTGAAGCTGGAATGATGTGAAGTCATCACCCGTCAGCGCCTCCTTCTGGCGCAGGATTGTAGCTGCGCTTCTGGTTTGAAGAAGCTAGCTTTGAAGTCTTCTTTAAGAGCAACTAATGACATCTCTTTAAGGAACGACACCCTCTTAATTGCCACCATTACTTGGACAATTTCAAGGTGTCTTTTAATGGTCTAAGACTTAGTCGAATGAACCTATTTAATGGGGTTTATCATGCTGAGTCGTATTTTCATCCCATTAATGTAGGAATTTTGACCGACGGCCCCGTGGCCTATGTCTTGGACCACTCCCGTCCTATATAAAAGGGGAGTTTCTTCCAAAGAGTCACGTCTTCCTTTTTGTCCTTCAATACTATGCTGGATCCAGACTTAGCTTCGAGCAACCATTGGCCTTGTCTGAGTCAAATTTTGGTTGAGGATCCCTTCGTTCAAAGGAGCTGTGCCTTCATAGAAGAACTGCTGATGAGCTTCGAAATGTGCTGGAATGCTTCTCATGGGGAGTTCGAACCTGAGCGACATCTTGGAGGTCTTGGAGGTCCTGACGACTGAGTTCGATCTGGTTGCCAACATGAAGTATCGCAGGTTATGCTCTGCCCTGCTTATTGGCGACTGAGCACTTTTGTTAGGCTGAAAGAGCCTCAAAAGCTGATGCACTTTTGAAAAGGGCCTCATATCGTATTGTGGACGGAATTCTCTCTCGAGCCAATAGCTGCTTCAGGAAGAGCTACACGACTGAGGGGGGTGCTGTGGTGGCAGACTTTATGGCGACTGTATTTACATCTTCTATCTACAGTCCCTCCTCTCATGACGTTTACACTGTGAAGATGAACCCCAGCATAGATCCGTAGGAGTTTTTAGTTTAGCATATGTAATCACAAATACTTTGTAACAGATCCTTGTAATTAGGAAGTCTTCTTTTATGTAATCGTGATGAATTTGTAATAGACTCTTGTAGCCATGATTTAATAAAAAGAACTTTTCTTGAACTTTTCATCTGTTTTTTGTGAGTTTGTCTTTTTTGTTGGCGTGCTTGACCGCCTGCACTTCTGTGAAGCTGGGTTGGCAGCGAGAGCACCAACCTGTGCTGTTCGTCATCTACATCTTTGTGAAGATGGGTGGGTAGCAAGAGTACCCACCTGCGCCTTGTGTCACCCAACACTTTTTAATAGACCCCATTCAAAATGCCCCAAACTTGAGTCAAGCTCGGGATACTTTGAAAAGAAGCATGACATGTGTTTCTTTGTAAGAAAAATGTCCATCACGTCTGCTGCCAGGCTGACGTCATGCTTGGGCTTCAACATTAAATACCTCAAGCCGTCGCTTCTTTAAGTTTTGATCATGACTCCTCATTTCTTGTGAACGTTTATCATGACATTTTTCTGAACCCACATCATTTTGAGGGTTTACGAAGCGTCTTGTCTTCTTTTGTTGATGTGGCACGGCTCTGTGAGCACCTACTAGAGGGTGAGGGCTTCCACTGGTATTGCTTGTCTTCATACGTAGTATTTCTTCAAGAAATTGCCATTGATTGGTATCATGAGTAAGTCATATTAGATTTGGCCAGTCGGTAAGTGCCATTGGAATACACCGTCTCTATGACGAACGGTCCCTCCTACTTAGGTTCGAACTTCCTTGTCGTTTTATGAGTCATCACCATCGGTCTTTGAACTGTTGAGACGAGGTCGCCCACTTGGAAGGTTCTTTTTCGGACCTTTTTGTCAAAGGTCCCGAAAATATGAGCTTGGTAAAGCTCGATGCTTTGCTGCACTAGTAGGCATTTTTCGTCCAATGCCTCTAACTCTTCTAGCCATCGGTGCTGATTGTCTTCGTTAGTCAGCTAGTTGGTGGTAGCTACTCGTTAGGACGGGATTTGGATCTCCACGGGGAGCACTGCTTCGCTCCGATAGACAAAGGAGAATGGTGTGCTGCCCGTGGGTGTCCGAACGGTAGTACGGTAAGCCTATAGACATTTGCCCAACCTCTCATTCCAATCGCGTTTGTTAGAAGAGACGACTTTCTTGAGTAGTTTGACGATGGTTTTGTTGAATGCTTCGGCTAGTCCATTAGCCACAGGGTTGTAAGCCGTTGATGCCACATTCTATATCCGATTCTTGTCGCAGAATCGATGGAATACGTAGCTCACGAATTGGAGGCCATTATCATGGACAATCCTTCTAGGAACTCCAAAGCGGTAAATGACGTGGTGCTTGATAAAGATGATCACATTGGAGGTTTTTACTTCTACCATTGGTACCCGCTTCCGCCTATTTGGAGAAATAGTCAGTGATGCCGAGGATAAACCGGTGTCCTTTGGAGGAGGGCGGGCTGATCGGCCCGACAATGTCCATTCCCCTTGCCTCAAAAGGCCAAGCGACCACCGTGGGGTGTAGATATTCCGAAGGTCGGTGGATGAAGTCAGCGTGAAACTGACATGTCCAACACTTTTTTGTGTAATCTACGGCATCTGCCATCATGGTGGGCCAATAATAGCCCGTGCGATACAACCAATCTTGTAACTTAGGACCGGGCTGATGGGCTCCGCAGGTTCCATCATGCGCCTCTCGGAGTGCCTCTTGCACTTCTGTCTGGGACAAACAATACAGGAGGAGTCTGTCGTATGAACGATGTTACAGCATTTTGGTAGCCGTGTCATAGAAGAATCAGAGTGAGTGTCTCCTGACGGAGGCCGCTTCTTTTGGGTCTTCATACATGATTACGTAGACTGCATAGTCTAAGAATAGGAATCGCCAGTCTCGAATGTTCACGTCAGTGTCAACTTATACTGCATAGCTTTGACATGTACGTAGAGCATTCTACAAAAAAATAGCTCTCGTTCTATCACTGTAATGGCATATTAGGATCCAAAGGGGGTAGCCAGAGAAGCGGCGAGGCCAGTTAGTGCGTCGGCCTCTAAGTTCTGTAGGCGGGACACATGTTCTATAAAGAACCCTGTGAATGTGGAGATGATGTCGATCGCTGCCTGGTGGTAGGTGATCAGGTCTTCATGTCGAACCTCATACTGCCTTCGAACATGGCTGATGATTAATTTCGAGTCTCCATAGGCCTCAATATAGTCAACCCCCACCTATTTAGCGAGTTTGAGCCCAGTGATGAGAGCATTAACTCTGTAACATTGTTGGTGAATGACTCCATGAGAGAATACACCCGATTGATGACTAAGCCATCGGGGGTGATGAGGATGATCCCAACTCCTACGATGATATCGCCCTTTGGTCATCTTCTTGAAGCACCATCGAAGAAAATATGTCAAACTGAGTTGTCTAAGACCGCATTGGACTCTAGAACTTCATATGGGTTATCATCGTAGAGTTTCGACGTCTTAGGCACATGGTGTGCTGTCAGAAAATCTGCCAGCACTTGGCCCTTGACTGCCTTCTGCGGGACGAACACCATATCATAGGAAATTAGAAGGATTGCCCACGTGGCTAATCATGAGTTTAATGCCCCTGGCTTGGTCATGAGGACTCTGAGGGGATTGATTCTGGACATGACGTGGATCGTCTGTCGGTCACGTAGTACCGCATCTTCTGGATAGCAAAGAGGAGGGCGAGGCAATCTTTCTCAACAGGTTATATCTATGCTCGGCTCCAATGTGGTTCTGCTGAGATAGTAGATCGTCTGTTCGTGGCCTTCACTGCTCTTCTGGGCTAGCAAGGCACCAAGAGAATGGTCCATGGCTCGGACGTATAGCAGAAAAGGCTTTCCTACGACCGATGCTACCAGTACAGGAGGACTGGTGAGGTACTTTTTGATGTTGTCGAACGCGCGTTGGCATTCTTTGGTCCATACAAAGGAGACCCCTTTCTTCATTAACTTGGTGAAGGGTTGACATTTGCTAGAAAGGTTCGTAATGAACCTTCTGATGTATATCAGGCATCCTTGCAGGCCTCGAAGCTCTTAGAGATTCCTTGGAAGAGCCATGTCCATAATTGCCTTAGTCTTCTCCGAATCAATGTAAATCCCCTTTGCTGTGATGATAAAGCCCAAAAACTTGTCGCTGGAAATGTCTATGAAGAAATTAGTTGGGTTCAGCTTTAGTTGATGCGTTCATATTAAATCGAACATAGTTCGTAGATCGTCCAAGTGGTTAGACTTGTCCTTGCTCTTAACGACAATGTCATCAACGTAATACTCTAACCGTTTTTCAGAGATGCTTACGGAATATAGTGCTCATAGCCTGCTGGTATGTTGCTCCTGCATTCTTCAATCTAAAGGGCATTTCTGTGTAATAGTATACCCTTTTGGAGTTCGGAACATTGTATACTTCTCATCTTCCGGGAGCATCTTGATCCGGTTGTAGCCTGAGAAACCATCCATAAAGGACATGCGCTCAAAGCCACAGGTGTTGTCAATCATCACGTCGGTGATCAGGAGGGGAAACTCGTCCTTAGGACAGGCTGAGTTGAGATCCCTGAAATCTATGCAGATCCGTATCTTCCCGTTCTTCTTAGTGACTGGGACAATATTTGCCACCCAAGCTGGATGTTGCTCTTCCCAAATAAAGCCGCTCTCAACGAGTTTATCGACTTCTTCATCGATAGCATCCATGATGTTGGGGCAAAACTGACGCTATTGCTGTTTGATAGGCTTAGCATCGGGCGAGATATTGAGGCGGTGCATGGCAATTTGTGGGTCTAAACCCAGCATATCCTCGTAGCTCCAAGTGAAGACGTGGATGTATTCTCGGATAAGCTGTATCAGAGATTCCTTATCTTCTTCTGTCAAGCTTTTGCTAATGAAGATAGGCTTAGAAGAGGCCTCATTTCCCAACTCAACCTGGATGACTTCATCTTCTGTGGGAGGTTCATGTTGTTGGAAATGCCATTCCCATTGAGATCCTAGGCGCTGCACCCAGGGTTCATCTTTGAAGTATTCGAACGTCTGGTCTTCATCCTCGACCGGAGGATTTATGGAGACAATATTAGTGGTCAACATCTTTTTGAAGTCCTGATCGGTACAGGTGTCAGAGTCCCAGGTTAAGGAGTCAAAAGAGTGTGAATGCATCATGACTTCCGTCTCTGAGTCTTCTGAAGTTGAAGTGGGTGTAACATAACCAACCCCCGGCGGGTGCGCTGGTAATAGTTTTGAGCCTTTCCCTTGGAAGCTTGAATCCGTAAGGGAAGGCGCCGACCTTTACCATAGTTGAGTCCTTTGTTGATGTTCAAGTCGTAACCCATCTTCTGGATGAGGTGTTTGGCTTGAGTAGCGTAACGGTAGAGTTGCATCTTGCCGTTGTCGGGTTCTGGTTCTCCTGGAGTTAGTCGCTAAGGATGCTCCAATCGACTAAAGATGATGGGTACCTTCTCATTCTTCCTTGTTGGAACTAGGAAGTAAGAGCCCCGGGAAGGGACAACCTGGCTCGCAAGGTTGGCGGTTGTCACTTATGTTTGTAGCATACATAGAGAGTTGTCTAAGAAATATCTAGTGTTCAACACGCACAAGAGTAATTCAAAGACAACTTTCTATTAATAAAATGAGAAATTTTATCCCGAGGGATTACAACATCTAAAGAGTGCACTTTGGTATCGGCACAGACGTAGTCTCCTAGCTCCTCATCGGTGAGGACTAGGGCTGTCGAGGGAGGAGGAAGAGGACGATTTCCCTTTAGCTTGACCACCAAGGGGGCTACGGTCGGAGGTTCTTGCGCCTTCATGGTTGCCTTTGGGGACCTCCGGGGTAGCCTTATTCATATAGGCTCCTAGCCATCATCTGACATCACCGAGGGCGAAGATGGCGCTTTGCCTCGGAGCTTGACGACGAGGGGTGCTGATACCTTGGGGGTTTTCCCTTCAGTCAAACCTTTAGTGGTTTTTCTGTAATCGCTGCACTTTTTGAGGCCGTCTTTGCCTCGTCGTTGGCATTATTGCTCTCATCGTCCCAATGGACTGACTTGTATAGATCAGCATCCGTACAGTAGGCTTCAAGTCCCCGAAATAGGTCGATGTCAGCGAATTCGGTCTTGATAGTCCCATTGCTAGCTACGTACTTCATGTATTGATGGAGAGTGGAAGGAAAGATCATGTACTCATGAATCCATGGTCGTCCCAACAGCATGTTATAGTTTATGTCAGCATCGATAACATAGCAAGTCACTTTAGTGTGGAGGTCGTCTATTTGGCACTTCAAGCGAATTTTTCCCAGGGGCTCGCTCTTTCCTTTGTTGAAGCTGCTGATTATTGTGTTCGATGCAGTCAGCCGATGCATCGGAATCCTGAGAGTTTGGAGCAAACTCCTTAGGATGATGCTGAAAGAGGAGCCTGGGTCGATGTGGATGCGATCGACTTTAACGGCACCGACATACCCAGTATAGTACAGAGGCCTGTTATGCCGGTTATTCTTCAACAGCATGCCTTGCTGGGCGAAAGTGATACTGGGGATCACTTCGACCACACTGTGACAAGGTGGACAGGCCGCAGGGTCTTTCATGGGTGGTCGCACCTGAGTGAGAAAGGACTCAGCGTTCTGCAAGGCTTCGTTGAGTGCATCTCGGGTCTCTTTGGAGAGACAGAGGATCTCAAAGAGTGACAATCTAGTCGGGTATTGGCTAGTTGTGCCAGTATGTCGAAGTTATAGGGTTTGATAGGTCCTACTTGTAAACCCCCCTAAATTTCTAATTTATTTATTTTATTTTTAAGGTATTTTTATTATTTTTGAAGTAATATCTATATTTACAAAAAAAATGGGTATAATTCAAAATGTAGCTTTACTAATTAATTTCTTATTTGATTTAACTTGGTTATATATTATGTGTAACTAGTTAAACCGTATTATGATTTTTTTTATTTTAACTATAGTTTGCGTTTTGGAATTTTTGAATTACTATCTAAAATTTTTATATGTTTTATGATTTTTTAGATATTATGTGTAACTAGTTAAACCGTATTATGATTTTTTAGATAGTAATTCAAAAATTCCAAAACTCAAACTATAGTTACAGTAAAAAATAATCATAATACGGTTTAACTAGTTACACATAATATATAACCAAGTTAAATTTAATTTCTTATTTGATTTAACTTGGTTATATATTATGTGTAACTAGTTAAACCGTATTATGATTTTTTTTTATAGTAACTATAGTTTGCGTTTTGGAATTTTTGAATTACTATCTAAAAATTTTATATGTTTTAAATAGGGTTTATATATATATATATATATATATATATATATATATATATATATATATATATATATATATATATATTCTTATTTGATTTAACTTGGTTATATATTATGTGTAACTAGTTAAACCCTATTATGGCTTTTTTATATTGTAACTATAGTTTGCGTTTTAGAATTTTTGAATTACTATCTAGAAATTTTATATGTTTTAAATAGGGTTTATATATATATATATATATATATATATATATTTATATATATATATATATATATATATATATATATATATATATATATATATATATATATTATATTATATATATATATATATATATATTTTTTCGCCTGTTTGTTCTGTGGTGTTGGCTGTTTGGTTTTCAAATAAAATTCCTTTTCAGATATATATATATATATATATATATATATATATATATATATATATATATATATTTATGGAACGAGAACTTTATTGATTGACAGGCGCAAAATGCCGAAGCCTATACAAGAAAGCACGCTGCGCACAACGCACGGCCCAAAATAAAGAAAGAAACTCAAAGTGTTGCCCGCAAAACGGTTGCTGGACCGAGCATCAGAAGGATAGGCAGCCAAAGTTAGCCCCCAAGGAAAAGTCGCCCCGGCCCCTCGGTCGAACAAGGCCAAAGAGACAGCATATTACACGCGGCGATCAGGTTAGTCCAGGGCGGCCCAAAACTGGTTCGATGTGTGTGTGCAAAGCCTCTTTCTTTTGAAGATTTGTCGCACAACCTCTCTGTACAATAAAGGAGACGGGAAGTGACGGCCCTCGAATCTGTGTTTGTTTCTGTTTTTCCATAAAACCCAAAAAGCGGCGGCAGCGACGATCTGATGCCCGTGAGACGTGTTCCAGTTGGCCAACAGATCGTTGATGCCCCCGGTTGTGGGGACCATTTTACACCTGTATTGAAGTTGCGTCCAAATGTGGGAGGTAGATTCGCCAGAACGAAGGACGTGATCTGCGGATTCTGTTCAGTGTTCAACACAGCAGTGGCATCTGGATGCCAGACTAAAGCTGAAGGATTTGATGGCGTCATCCGTGGGGAGTTTCCGACGTGCGACACGCCAGAGGAGGATGGACCATTTTGCTGGAATACAAGCGTGCCAAAACTTGGCGGAAGGGGAGGTCGTAACCTGGATGTTTCTGGTGATGGCTCTGGCCGAAGCGAGGGTGAAGAGGCCACTGGGGTTGGGGGACCATCTGAGGACGTCATGGGCGTCATTGATCGACAGGTGAGAAGCGGCCAGGCTCGCCATAAATCACGGATCTCGTACTGCGTCGGAGTAATATCGTTGGGCCTGAGGATGTCGTCCCCCAACCAGCGTTCCTTGTAAGCCTGCGAGTGACCATTGCCCAATGTCAAACGCAAGTGCGATTCCGCAAGGTTATGGCCCCAGATGATGCGCCGCCACGACGCAGAGGATCTGTTGTTGGCAGTCGCTACCGTCAAGTGACAGAATCTGGAGTATCTCGCTCTCATGAACCTAGTCCAGATCGAGTTTTCGGAGCGGAGTTTCTACCACAATTTAGCCGAGAGGGCGTCGACCATGTGGGCAAGCCTGCAGAATCCTAGACCACCCTCTTCAGTGGGTTTGGCCATGGTAGCCCAACTGGCCCAGTGGTGCTTGTTCTTTCCCTCGAGATGACCCCAAAAGAAATTGGCGAGGATGGATTCAATAGCATGGAGCACTTTGATGGGGGACGAGCACACCGCAAGGGTGTATATGGGGATGGAGGATAGGACGTGCTTTATAAGAATTAACTTTCCTCCTGGGGAAAGGGTTGCGTTGTGCCAGCCCGAAATTTTCTGGCGAATCTTGCTCACCATGAGGTCGAAAATGCCAGAGTTCGTTCTGCCGTACACCAGCGGACAGCCTAAGTAAAGGAAGGGGGGTAAGCTGTGGAGAAGGAGGTCATGGTGGACAGTACAGCCGAGTGAGTTCTATCGGCTTTGTGATGGGTGTAGATCACGCTCTTGCTGTTGTTAATTTTCTGACCAGAGCATCTAGTGTAGTTAGCAAGAGTTCTAATAACCACCTCAATGGCTCCAATCGCACTAGCGGAGAAAATGAGGATGTCGTCCGTGTACGCAAGATGAGTTATGAGAGGGAAACTTGTCGTTGTGTGAAAGTGCTGGAATCCGGGGTATCGCGGCATGATTTTGAGGTTTCTGCTCAGGGCTTCAGCCGTGATGATGAAAATGGTGGAGGAGAGGGGATCTCCCTGTCTTACTCCGCGAGTAGCTTTGAAGAAGCCCTGAGCTTGGCCGTTGATGACGGTGGAGAACCAGGAGTTGTTTATGGATCTGAAGATGATGTCGATAACAGGTTCCGAAAAGCCAAAGGCTCTGAACACCCAGATCATGAACTGCCAGTCAAGACGGTCGTAAGCTTTTTCCATGTCCAGTTTGATGGCGACGTTCCCTCCTCTGGACGGGAATTTCATGCAAGTGATCATTTCTTGCGCTAGGAGGATATTGTCGGTGATATTACGACCTTTGACGAAACCGCTTTGCTCTTCGGAGATGATTCTGGGGAGGAGGTCCGACATTCTAGAGGTGATGATTTTAGAAATAATTTTGTTGGTGAAAGTGCAGAGACTGATCGGTCTGAAGTCTTTAAAGGTCTCTGGGTTATCTTTCTTGGGTATTAGGATGATGTGGGCGGAATATATAGATTTTGGGTACGTGGCTCCTTGAAAAAATGCAATTGTAGCATCCCAGAGGTCGGACTGAATTATGTCCCAGCATGTTCGGAAAAACACCCCGTTGAACCCGTCCGGACCCGGAGCGCTGTTAGCATTAATGGACCACACAACGGTCTAAACCTCGTCGACAAAGGGGGGGGGGGGGGCGCAGAGGGTCTCGTTATCCCTGTCGCAAATCAGGGAGGGGATCTCGGACAGGAATCCGTCGTCTTTAACCACTGCCTCTTTGGTAAACATGTTGGAGAAGAAGTTCGTGGTTGCCATCTGAATGTTTTCCTGATCGTCCAGAATTTGACCATTTCCGTCGCCGATGCGATGGATCTTAAGAGAGCTTCTTCGGCCTTTGACGCATTTATGAAAGAAGCCAGGGTTCTTGTCCCCTTCCATGTCCCAGGTTAATCTAGCCTTTTGTCTCCAGAATTCAGTCTCAACCTTGATTCTGGATTTAAGGATGGCCTTGGCAAGGTTGAGAGAAGCGCGATTCTCCTGGGAAGTTACGACGGCGAAATCAATCTCCGCACGGGTGACATCGTCTTCAGCATCCTTAATGGCTTGAAAAATGTCCCCGAACGCAATTTTGCTCCAGGCCGTAAGGGCTTTTCTAGTAGCTTTGAGTTTGGTAGCTATTCTGACCAGAGGATCCGGATGATTGACAGAAGTCCAAGCCTCTTCTACGATGTGCATGAACTGTGGGTGGTGGCGCTAGAAGTCGAGGAAGCGGAAGGGTTTTTTGATGTGGTTATGAGTGTTGTTGATCTCTAGAAAAAGGGGGGAATGGTCTGATTCAGTGGAGTTCAGGTGCGAAAGATTACTGGTCACTCCCAGATCCGACCAAGAGTCATTGACCATGGCGCGGTCAAGGCGGGAGAACTGCCTACGTGATCCTTCTTGCATGTTGCTCCAAGTGAACTGGTTGCCATGGAAGGGGATATCTGACAGGTACGCGGTTAAGACAAAGTTGTTGAAGTCCTCCATGGCCGAATGAGGGGGGTCCCGAACATCGAATTTTTCCTCTCTGTAAGATACCATATTGAAATCCCCGATGCAAAGCCACGTCATGTCGTCGTGGGGAAGGGAGGTCCCCGACAGCAATTCCCAAAGAAGTCTACGCTCCGGGATGAAGCAGCTATAGTGGATGGCCGAAAGAAGGACGCGGGACTTAAAGGCGGGATGCTCGATCCAACAGGAGAGGGCCTGGGGGGAGTCGTTCATAATGCCGAAGCGGAACTCAGCGGCGAAGAAGATCCAACTGTCGTGACATCCGGAGATCGCGGAAGGGAATCCCAGCTTGAGTTGGATTTCTTTCATTCTTTTGTGGGGGATTTTGAGTTCAATAATGACCAGAAGATCAATACGATTGGATTTGGTGAGGCTGATGATCCAATTCAGAGTTTGTTTATTCCCTATGCCACGAACATTCCAAGAAAGGATGTTAGGCATTAAGGGGGGAGGTAGGGGTGTTTTGCAGCTTTGCGTCGGATCTCGTGGTCATCGCCGTACGCTGTCTTTGTTTCTTAGATCTTTTTTTTGAGAGAATTGTGTTTGGGACTGGTGCTGACCGCTTCAAAACCCCTATCCGAGCTCGAGTTAAAGGCTTCAACAGCCGAAGGGGAAGTGCCAGAGTCTTCACACTCCGCCAGAGCGCAGAGAGGATTGTCGCGATCAAGGAAACCCGCTTTCTGAGCCTGCCAAAATCTGTCGGTGAGGGGGGAGGACTGGCGAGGAGGCAAGATGGCCGAGCAGAGGGGGTTAGGAGGATCGGCAGAGGACTGCGCCCCAGCTTCCTCACTGAGGGAGAGCGATCTGGGACCGGCCGAAGACAGAACACAGGGCATCACAGGTTCAGAGGAGGAAGCTTGAGGGGGAGGCATTGGAGATAGGGGTGGTGGTGGGGATTTGGAGGGGCACGATGTCGAGGCCATTAGGGAGGGAGGATGTAAGGTTAGAGAGGCCACCGGAGGTGGGTGTCTCCGGGGAGCAATCAGCCGGGTCAAAGTCTAGGGCTCCGAAGGAATTATGAAGAGTGATGGCGAGTGAAGGGGATTGGGGGTTAGGGGGGCGGACGGATACCGGCGTTTCAGAAGCGCCATCAGCTGGATCCGATTCTAGAGCACCGGAGGACTTATGGAGAATGATGGCGAGAGAAGGGGTGGTGCGGAGACAGAAGCGGTTTGGGTGGGGGAACTTCGAGCAGGAGATGAGAGGTTGTAGGGCAGGATCTGCGCAGTCGGGCGGGATGGTGGTGCCACGCCTGTCTCGCACGGTTTCCTGGGAACAGGTTTCTTGAGTTCTGGTTGTGCACGGAAGCAGTGTTGTAGAGAGTGGCCGCACATCTGGCAGTGTTGGCAGAAAATTATGCTG
>JANAVB010015397.1:6955490-6957990 GCA_029216955.1 Iris pallida | reverse complement strand
GTTGGGGGATGGTACGCTAGTTCAAGGGTAGAGTATTGGACCATGTTATAATCCAATTTGACTTATTATTGAGCAGTTTATATTTAGTTTAAATGACATGATATTATGTATCTTGTTACGTCCCTCTGAGGACCTGGTGATCTCTCCAGGTGTGTATTATTGTCTTTTTGCAGGTGTTCTATCCAAGGCCGTGACCTTCAATATCCCTTTGAAGATGATTGCTCTTGGATCGTCCTTTACTTCGTTATCAAACTCCTCCATTGTTCATGTATTCCTCTCCTTTAGACAGTTGGTAGTGTATTTGTCTCCACCCAACATATTGTACAAAGACATTTCATAGTTGATTATACGCTATCTTTTATTTCTTTATTCTGTGGATGAGATTAGTTGTTATGGTTTATACTGTATTTTACAGCTTATGTATACATACGAGGGTTCCATATATTGGAGTATGCTTCGTGTGTATACAGTTGGCATGTCTACGTTCTTAGTCCTAAGTATTTGGGACTGGGGCGTTACATATTTTTGTGGTGGCCCATGCAGGTTGAGATAAATTATTTGGTTACTTTACCGTACCAAGTAAGCCTGTGTATAGGATTAGAGTCTAGGATCTCATCCACATACTTGACTTTCTTCTTCGATTCCATTTTTGAACTCTCGCTTGACTATCTTGATTTGCGTCAAGCTTGATTTCTTCTACCGTAATTCTTACCCTTCCTTCGTGCTTGATAGAGGTTAGGAAGGTGACTCATACTAGGTAGACCCATTTCTTTGTACCATCACACTACTAGTTTAACTCTTATAAGTTAGGTAGAGTACCACATGACCTAACATTCCCACTGACCTTATCCAAGGCTTTAGACAAGGAGACAGTAGGACGACTACATAGGCATGAACCCCAGACAAGACTTAGAGTCTTAAGGAACTTGAATTATTTATATTTTTCTTCACCATTATCTCGCGTACTCATAATTTACTATCTTGACCAATACTGCTATTACATGCCAGTTTTGCAAGCTTATTCTTTTATCAAACTTGCTTATGACACATGGTATTGGAGGTACCCCACTAACATATTATCTAATCAGAATCGGTGCATGATGGTCTGATCAACCAAGTGTACTTGGTTCGCTCTTCTTATGATTACTCTATGCGGATTAAGAAATAGTTCACATATATACTTGTCCTCTAGGATCTCATCCGCATATGACTTGACGACTGTCAATCATCTTTGAATCCATATTTGTATTGGACCTTACCTTCCTTGAGCTCCTTATTGTTTCCATCTTTCACATATTTTTAGAAAGACAACAGCTCGTACTTGATATCCCCTTTAGCTGCCCTATCACCTATGGCCCGGATAGTGGTATATCCACAGGTATAGCAACCATCGGCCAAGCCAATTGACTACAACCTTGTCTTGAGTTACTCGTCCTCCCCTCGGCCCTAAATCTGTTATCGTGATCTTCTAACCATTCATAATTAAGATTGAATATAATTACTTCCTTAATCGTGCCCTAACTTTAAAGACTACCATATAATCTTCTCTAAGGAATCATGTACCCTCGATCTCAAATCATTCTATCTTGATTTCTTAACCCATCATTTTTCAAACCCATACACGACCAAGCAGTACATATTAGATATGAGATAAATAGACAAATGCAAGGACAAGTATTTACCACGGCTATGATAGACACCTATTCCAAGATTAGGGGTCTAGCAGAGCTATTCTAGTTATAACATTTTAATTTTAAAACATGACTTAGTATTAGAACAAGACCTTCACTAGTTTGTTCAATACCCATAGCATAATAACCCGTCGTATTATGATTTACTAGTTAGCAACAACAAGGCATGAGCACTACCTTCAACACCTATAGTAGTGTTGTAACCATAGCATAGATAAACATGTTTAGAATAGCAATTCAAGGACTTAATCGTTGAAATGATTTCCACGACGTACCTTAGAGTTCAATATTTGTAGACTTTGTATGCATGAAATAGCCGATGTCCTTGGTTCGTGTGTCATCATAGTATTTTGTGCCAGAAGAATTCTCAAGGAAAACCAAGTATGATATACGCAATCGTCTTCCATCTAACCAAAACCGAAGAATGATCTTCATCCTTGATTCATATCTATCGCATCCTGTTATATGTTATTCTTTTATATCAAGTTGAGATACGATGCCACGACTTTAAATTGCTCTAACTCCATTAATCCTAGAATCGTGCCTTGGTTTAAATTTGAAATTTTAGAGTGTATAGATTGCAAGCCCTCCAAATTCTTGATTAGGATATATTGGCTCCCATTAGAATGATAAATCATTGTCTCATGAAAACCTACTTTCTAGTTTGATCATTTGGTGTCCCATATCGTAACTTTGAAATTTGAAGCACAACACTAGACTTTTCCTTCCAAAAAATTTCATATACAAGACCTAGACGAGCCCACCTCCATTTAGGCATATTATGTCCCATTCAAACATGCCCCCTTGTA